>CM039502.1:10433919-10604351 GCA_022432975.1 Begonia masoniana
TTTGCAGAAAAATCAACGAAAGTTGCTCTAGGTTATTACTTTATCGATTCTGAATTGTTTACGCACTATATGCGGAAAAAAATATAAACGGACGGACTGTGTTTTGAAACAGTTCGTCCGTTCTCGGTAATGGACACTCTGTTTTTAAGAGTCCGTCTGTTCTATGACAAAATTCGAGATCAGACGATAAAAGGACATCTGCCAGGGTTGGATTTGTTAGATTTTTCATAGTTTAAGGTTAAGGGCGTTAAAGATGATAGTTTAGGGTTTGAAATAAAAAAAATGTATACTTTAGGATTTTAATTGGTAATTTCTCAAAAAAAATTTACGAAAAAATTTACTATTGAAAATCAATGTTCAAAACTCATCTATACATACTAAAAAAAAAAGAACAAAAAAAAAGGATTGTGGTAGGATAATTACCAGGACATAGAGAAAACCAGCGGCGAAAATGGTGGGATACTTATCCCAATAAGAGTCAGCAAGGGGTGCCAGCAAGAGGGGCAGCATGGACGTAAAACCACACCAGGTATTCACTGTCTTGGCTGCAGAAGAGTTACTCATCTTCACGACATCTGTAAGATAAGTCACTAAATTTGACGCCACTCCTTTGTACACAAACCTTTCCATTCCAGCTATCACTGCAATAAACCACGCAAATTTCAATATTCTGGCCATGTCTTACCAACCCAGTTTGCCCACAGAGAAACCCTAAACCGAAACGATCTCTAGAGAGAGAAAGGAGAGAGAGAGGTACCTATTAGGAGAAGACACGACTTACTGAGTCCTCTGAGTCTCTGCTCTTCATCCATTTGAGAGAATGACTGCAGTGGAGGGAGAAGATGTGGAAAAAATAGAGGGAAGGAGGAGGCAGTTTTTGGTTCTAGATTATGAGTGTAAGTGTAGAGAAATGGCACGTAGCTTTCATTGTTAGAATCTCTGTTGCTTCTCCACCACAAAAGATGAGTATAGCCTCATCTTCCATTATATATTAGCAGAGCTGTGCTTCCAGAAAATGAATTTAAAGACTCTTTTCTCATTTGTCATCGTAAAAAGTTGCAGAAAACGATCTCGGTGAGTAAGCATTTTGAATACTGCTTCGAACATATCTTACTCTCTCTCTGTTTCCACATATTAAGATAAAACCGAGGAAAAATAGTATATTTTGTCGTCATTTTTTAGATTGTGAAGCTCTCATGCATGCTCTTCAATGAAGTTTCGTCCACCCAATGCGCCAACTGGTTGCCACGTGGCGTTATTTACACGTGGGATGGTCGTTCCTGTGACAGCTGACAGGTGAAAGCAAATGGAGTTTCACTGTGTTTCAAGAACAAGGGAAGATCTCATCAAGTGTGATCTTATATTCCAATTTGCACGTGATTAAGAGAATTTAGCATAGAGTAAATGACTTGTTTTTAGGTTTATCATAATTGTTAATACTGATACAATATTGTTCGCTTTGAGTCATAATTCATACGAATTTGTTCTTAGAGTTAAATCAAAATAATTTAATTTTCACTCTTTCAAATGATATGTGTATTTCAGTAGTATAGGCTGAACTTTCCCGATCAACAAAATTTTGAATCATCTTTACCTTCGCATGGTGGGTTGTTACATAAGTATAATATATATTATTTTCGAATGGTAAAATTAAAATTTATCTTCTATCCATTGATAATTTCTTCATAGATCCTCGTTATTGGTTTTCTTTTCGATTTCCCGTTCTACTATTTCACCAACTACGGTAATTCTTCCAAAGAAAAAGAAAAACTCAGGTAGATTTTCTTGAAATTGTGGTTACCAAATTATTTAGGTCCACTACTTGAACACTAACCTCTACCTTGATTACGTGATGGTGTAAATGACGAAGAATAAAAGCAGAAACAAGCAATAAAGATCAATAGAAAAAAGGGAAACCCTACTACTTTCTTTCTTGAAATAGACAAAACCCAGTTTCATCGATCTCGTCAAACCCTAATCTTAATCCAGTCAAAAACCAGAGCAAAAAAGAAAGAGAAGCCTCCCACGCTAAGTTGATTGCTTTTTTAACGCACTGTTTGCGTTACGCAGCCATGAGCTAGGGCTGCGATTCACGGCAAGCTCCACTTTTTAAGCGCATGGAAACACAAGATAGACACACAGACAGAAAGAAAGTGAGATGAACAGGCAAATGGTTGGCTTTAAAGACTGAGCATTCGCCTTTTTATTTATAGAGAGAGAGAGAGAGAGAGAGAGAGAGAGAGAGAGAGAGAGAGAGAGAGAGAGAGAGAGAGAGAGAGAACTTTGTCTACGATCCTCCACTCATTTGGGTGGTTTAGTGAGATGGATTTCACTTCGTTTTTGGGTTCCACCACCATTTTTGGGAAGCTGTTCAACGTAAATGTATGGTTATCTTTACGTAAAAGAAAAACTTCTGCCTTTGCTGGGCTACAATATACCATAAAAATCTATGATGAATCTCACTCTGAGAAGGTTTCTAAGATTGAATCTATATTTAGAGTAAATTTGAGTTTTCAGACTTGATATCAGATTAGAAAGCCAATGAAATGACGCTTCGGAGTCTTGTTTTTTTTCTGGAAAAGTTTGTTCAAGACATCATTAAATGTCCAGATTTTGTAGATTCAGACGTGAAACATAAACATTAAGGAGAATTGCATGAACGATGTTGTCAATATCTGCCTATTTTGATGCAGTTTAATGAGACTCGTATATCAAACCTTCAAGAACACAGACTAAGTAATCTTATCGGTTGATCAAAAGTAGGTAATCAGAGATCTTACAGTGACCCACTTGGTTTCAGTCTCCGGTGTTAATGACGATATCTTCAATAACACCAGTTCGTGACATGGAAGCCACAGAAGAACATAAAGCTAAGTAATAATAATAAGGGTAAATTCTAAAATACCCCATGAAGTGTAAATTCTAAAATACCCCCTGAAGTATGGGTATTTATCGAAAAAATCCTCAAACAAAAAGTCTTTGTAGTCAAAATCTCGAACTATAAAAAATTGTAAAAAAAAAAACCCTAGCGGCCCCCCGCTAGTCCCCCGAATTATAATTCGGGGTTCCGATAGCCCCCCACTAGCTCTCCGAATAAAAAATTACACAAAATTTGGGGGGCCGATTTAAAATTGCGGCCCCCCGAATCTAAAATACACTGGATTCGGGGGGGCCACATAAAAAGTCGGGGGGCCGCATAAAAATTCGGGGGGCCGCATACTGTATTCGGCCTCCCACAGTTTCGAATTATTCTTAATTATTTTAAAATAATTTTAAAAAATACCAAATCATATTCAATTCACTCAAAATTTTTACCACATATTTATCACATCATGAGAAGATAATGTAAAATATTTCGTGATTTTTTTAAAAATTTTATGATTTAATATAAGTTTTTATAAAATAATGTCATTAAAATTACAATATATCGTACAAGTGTTATATCGTACAAGTGTTATAAAATCACGAAACCTTTTACATTATTTTTCCATGATGTAATGAACATGTGATAAAAATTTCAAATAAATTGAATATGATTTGGTATTTTTTAAAAAATTAAATCTTCATTTCTTCTTCCGACGTCAATTTAAAGCCTTAAACGATAGATTTTGGGCCCAAAAAAGGCTGTCTTGGGGTTGTACCTAGCTAAAATGTGTAGATCTCTGTGCGAGATTTGATTTGATATCTTTTGAGCCTCAATCGGATACTCGCAGCAAAATTTATGGTCCTTTGAAGTTGAAGATGTCACTAATTTGCATAAAAATTCACTAATTTACGTACAAGTGTTAAAAAATCAAGAAAATTTTTATATTACCTTTCCATAATGTAATGAACATATGGTAAAAATTTCAATTAAATTGAATATGATTTGGTATTTTTTTATTAATTTATAAAAAAAATGAAAAAGAGATGCGGGGGCCAACAATTTTAAATCGGCCTCCCAAATCCAGTGTAATTTCAGATTCGGGGGGCTAACGGGGGGCCACAAAGGTTTTTTTTACAGTATTTGATAGTTCAAGATTTTGACTGCGAAGACTTTTTGTTTGAGGGTTTTTTTTTGATAAATACCCATACTTCATGGGGTATTTTGGAATTTACCCTAATAATAAATATTGTCTAAATTAGTCAGAATATTATGTAAAATATTACCTCGGAAGAGATGAAAAACAAGCTAATATTGAAAATCTGCGACATTGAAATTCTTATGCTCTTCCTTCGCTGCCAGTCTTGACGGTTCAGTTTCAGGACAAAAAGTTGAGATTAAGCAAGACAAGATTTGAACCGGCCGATGATCGGAGAAGGAGAAGGAGAAGGAAGGTGAGAATGGCGGCGTTGGAGAGAGGAGAAGAAGAGAGGTGTCAGGAAATGATTTCTCTGTATATTTTCCATCAACTGAAGTTTTTACATATTGTGTACAAAGAAGAATGATTTTGTAAAGTAACCAGCAATACAAACCAAAACTACAACCACAACTAAACTAACTAAACCACAACAGTAGATGCCTTAACATCCCCCCCCCCCCCCCAAGATCAAGGCGGGAAGCCGAAGATATTGGAGACAAACTGATGAAACTTCGTAGGAGGAAGAAGTTTTGTTAAAGCATCGGCTAGCTGGTTGTCAGACGGCGTGAAACGTACTTGGAGAGCTTGGTTTAGCACTTTCTCCCGGACAAAGTGGTAATCAATCTCGATATGTTTAGACTTCGAGTGTAAGACCAGATTAGAAGCCAAATACATTGCACTTAAATTATCACAAAGAATAAGAGGTACCTCTGTAGGGGTAACGCCAAATTCTCTTAGCAAGGATTGTAACCACAATACCTCGGAAGCGTCATTTGCTTTGCTACGGTATTCTGATTAAGTGCTAGAACGAGAGACCGCTTTGTGTTTTTTCGAAGACCATGAAATTAGATTGTTCCCATAAAGATACAAAATCCACCTATACTTTTTCGATCATCTGGGCAAGAAGCCCAGTCTGCATATGTGTAGCAAGTCAAATTACAACTCTTCGAGGGCGAGAATGATATACCTAGAGACGGAGTACCTTTGAGATATCTCAAAATTTGCTTTACGGCTTGCCAGTGAATGTCGGAGGGTGCATGCATAAATTGTGAGACTTTGTTGACCGCAAAGGCAATATCTGGACAATTCAGGAGGCAGTATTGGAGACCGCCAACGATACTTCGATACAAATAACCGTCAGACAAGGGAGTACCTGCATGCTGGGATAAGACTGGACCGGCCACCATTGGAGTAGGAACGGGTTTACAAGTTGCCATATTTGCTCGATGGAGTAAGTCTGATATATATTGGGATTGAGAGAAACTCATACCTTTAGGAGTTCGAGTAACAAAAATCCAAAAAAAAAAAGATAGTTGGCCAAGATCTCGAATCTTAAACTGTGAGTGTAGGTAGGTGACCAATTTCTCCATTTGAACATCAGAGTTGCCTGTTAAGTTAATATCATCAACATAAACAATCATAATCATTCGGAAAGAGCTCGTGCGACATATAAAGAGTGACGAGTCAGATTTAGAAGCAGAGAAACCCCAACGTATAAGAGCATTGTGGAGCTTGGTATACCAGGCACGAGGAGACTGTTTAAGACCATATAAGGCTTAATGCAGAAGACATACAGCCGATGGATGTGATTGTGTCACGACCCTAATACTGTACCCAATTCCCCTTACATATATTTTTTTTTTCTAATCTCGTTCGTGTGAGCGGAATTAAAACCTTTTAAATTGGAATTGAAATTCGTTTGGTAAGTCGTTTAAAGCAAATACTAAATCAATTGAAATTAAAAACAATTTGAAACAATTAAAATAACAAATTAAAATATAATAGGGGAGGGCAAAAAGGGAAAGCATGGGCGATTGATCATGGCGATCAATCGCCCATCGGCGATTGCAACAGGCGAATGGTCGCCTGTTGCAAATCGCCTGTGGCGACTGATCATCACAGTTTGTGGCGATCAGTCGCCACGCTCTCTGGATTTCTCCAGAGAGCGGCGACCAAGGGGCGAATGATCCCCTCCTTAGGCGATCATTCGCCACCCTCCCTGGAAATCCAATTCCAGGGAGCGCCCTGTAGGATCAAGATTTGTCTAAGAGGGGGGGTGAATTAGACTTATTAAGATTTTCTGAATTACTAAACAAAAGCAATCAAACAATAACAGTAAGAGAAAGAGAGAGAGAAAAAATCAACACCAGATTTTTACGTGGTTCGGCCAAACCTTGCCTACATCCACGCTCCAAGGTTCACCCCTTGAAGATCCTTAACCTTCTCCTCAGTGAGAAAACACAGATCGGAATTCCGGGCTCCGATCAACTGCCTTTACAATACCGGATTATACTTCACGGGCGATAATCCACAGCCTTTACAGATTTTGAATGAGTAAAAATATGTCACAGTCTAAACTCTCTCAAGGAGTAAATCTCAAGTTTTGAATCTGAGAGAACAGTAGATAGAGTTACAGAGTATGAATAAATTTCACAAGTTAGGGCTCAGAAAGTTGATTTGCAAAAGTTGTATCTTTGTGCTCTAACCTCGGCTTAAATACTCTGTCTTCAAAATCGGCTTGACTTCAATGCTCCTTATCCAATAATAGAAACTTTGTTACCATTGGTGAGCTTTCGTACAATTTTCAGGTAGTCGTTGCCATCTGTAGTTGTAAGTCGTCGTCGCCATTAATGTTCTAGAGTTAAGGTTGAAAACGACGTCACTGTAGCTTCGCGGATATATTTAAATTTGGCGGAAGATCACCGGATGAAGCCTTTAAAAAGCTATCGGCATGAGTGTCTTCAAACGCCATCGGTAGATGAATCTTGATAAGCTATCGGCAGGAGTGTCTTCAAACGCCATCGGTAGATGAGTCTTGATAATCTATCGGCAGATGTAATCTTGAAATTCATCGGCATATGTAACTTGAACTTCATCGGCATGAGCAACTTCATAACGCCATCAGTAGAAGCAACATGATAAGTCATCAGCATATGCAAGCTTTGAGTTATCGGCAGATGTAACTTGTAATGTTGTCGGCATGAGTATCTTGACCTTCCATCGGCAGATGTACCATTAGACTTATCGGCAGGTGAAGCTTGAAAGTTATCGGCAGATGCACCTTAAGATTCCATCGGCAGAAGGATCTTGAAAGACTATCGGCAGAAGCATCTTGAAAGGCCTTCGGCAGAAGCAAGTCTTGAAAGGCCATCGGCAGAAGCAAGTCTTGAGCTTCACCGGCATGAGCAGCATGAGCTTCATCGGCAGATGCAGCTTGAAACTTCATCGGTAGAACCAACTTGAAACCGCCATCGGCATGTGTTGCTTTAACGCTATCGGCATGAGGAACTCTTCTTTGTCGTTTAGTGAATGCCATCGGTAGAAGCAGGCCTTGGAAAAACTATCGGCAGATGCACGCCTTGTACTCTATCAGCAGATGCATGTCTTGTACACTTAACCAATATTATTAGAACTCTAAAATACCCTTTTCAAGGGTATTTCCAAAGGATTAAAATCAAATGTTTAATTCAATAATCTCATTTTATAAACATTATCAAATTACATATTTATCATTAAATACATCATCAAAAACAATATTTAGACTTAATCTCTATTTAAGTCAACACGCCCCTCCCTGTTTCTCCGTTTTGTTTCTCTTCACACTCCTTTCCCTTCTTTCCTCTTTCTCTACTTGCATAACATTTCAATTAAAACATCACTTAACCATCTCCTCAACTATACATTCCTACACTAATTCATTCAATTTCTGTATCCAAAACAACGACTCAAGACACGTGTTTAAAACGAAATACAGTTCCCTAAAAACGAACTGCGTGGATACGTTTAAAACCTAAACAAATCCTCCTGTTTTGAAATCACCCAAACAGTTATAAAATCAGTTTCCAAAACATTTCAAAATGTCTATACATAAACCTATCCATATCCAAACATCCTATAATGTTCTATCTATACAACCATCAATCAAAATCATCCCAAAAACCCCAAAATCTATACATACATACGTCCCCACGGGTCAGGTAAGCGTTGACTGCGCCAGCACACCACCGCAGTCATCCTTCGTCAACTGGATCACTCTTCAGGTGGAGGGATCTCATCCTCACCTGTTTCCTCGTAGTCACCTACACCATACAGACACCTATGAGATAAAAATCTCAGCAAGCTCTCATAAATGCAATGCATGTTGTGCATATAAGTTCTTAATCATGCATCATTTTCATTACTTTACTTTACTCTGTGGGTGTCACCGAGATCTCTTCCCCCTAACCGGAGAGAGCACATCCAGCGGTCGGACTACTCTTTCCAGCTAGAGGGGGGGTACACGCTTACAACACGTACAGCCATGCCTGAGCCCCATCTCGCGTGACCTGTAACTATATGAGTACGTGTTAGATGTGGTATTGTGACAGACCCGTAAGTCGATCTACACAATAGATCAATAGCCCCTCTCCAGGCCACATCGCCATTTTCTTTAAAACATCGTGCGAAAATTCGTTTTCATGCTTTATAAAACCCGTGATGCGTGAGCAGTTCAATATGACATAAAGTAAATATACATGATTTATACCATCGAGACAATAAAGCAATTAAAAGCATAACCTATATAGAACTAATCCTAACTACCCAACCAAAACCAATTTAAGCCTATACATCTCTGAAACTCCTCGAGACGACCACGACGTACGGTGTAGGCCAATCGGCCAGAGAAGATCACGAGAACTTACCTCGTGTCCAAAGCAACTCAAGCTCCGTCCACGAGCGTTGTTTGTCTGAAGCAAAACACAACGTTTTATCGTTAAAACGAGTTTAAACTTCTAAACGTCCAAATTTAACCAAAACCTTACCTAACGAATTTCTTAAAATTTCAACCTAACTAATCGAAGTATTTAAACAACGATTAACGCTCGATAGTTTAAAATTCCAATTAACGAGTTTTCCTAAAATCCCGAAAATTCTCCAAATTTTAACATTTCTCACAAATAACTCTAACTTCGTCCAATAACGTTCTATACGTCCTATACATTCGTAATCTACAACAATCTATCGATTTCGAACCCTAAATCTCGATTTTTAACAAAACCCTAATCGAAACCCTAACCGTATAACCTTGCAAAAACCGAAAACTAATGCTCTAAAACTTTAGAATCATACCTAGATCGTCGAATGGAGGAGAAAACGTGAAGAAAACGGAACGATTTGAGGACGAACAGAGGTTGGAAGTGAGAATCGCCGTGAATCGCCAATGAGGGAGGAGAAGTTGCAGGGAGAGAGGAGTTCGCGTGGAGAAGAAGAAGAAGACAATTCAATTTTAATAAAAATTGACTTGGTAAATTACCGTTTCGCCCTTCCTTTGTTTTCTATTTGTTTCGTCATTTGTTTCGTTAATTGTCTAACGATTCGGTTTCTCCAAATCTCCTTATTTCACCAATAACTTCAACCTATTATTTGAGATTTATTAAAACTATCCGTTTGCAATTCGGACCTCGTTTACTATTTTTGCTTAAACGTTATTTATATTACGAGAAACGTAATTTCTCGAAATATAGCGTTATTACTCCGAAAATTTTCGTAATTTCCTTAAAATTCCAATTAATAATTAGGATCATAATGGTGCTTCCTTTTTGCAAAACGAGTTTGATTTGACATATTTATAAAAATGCCAATATATATTATAATATAAAATTCCGTACAGGCCGGATATTACAGATTGACTGATAAAACCCGGAGGTTGCTGCATAAAAACTATCTCAGTTAAGTCACCATGTAGAAAGGCGTTGGTGATGTCAAGTTGTCTGATATTCCAACCATAGGAGACTACTAAGGATAAAGTTGTTCGAACTAAGGTCAGTTTGACAAGTGGACTAAACGTATCGTCGTAGTCTATTCCTTCTGTCTGATCATCCCCTTTGGCAACTAAGCGGGCTTTATACTTGTTAATGGTACCATCATAATTAAGTTTGGTCTTGAACACCCATTTGCAACCAATAGTTTTTACTCCTAGAGGCAGTGGAACTAAAGTCCAAGTTTGTGTTTCATGAAGTGCTGATATTTCATCTTGCATGGCAGACAACCATCAGGGTATTTGGAGGCCTGGAGAAAGGTCTTGGGATCAAGAGAGGTTTAATAGAAAGGGCCTTGGGTCGGAAGATACCATCTTTGGCTTGGGTCTGCATGGGATGAGTGTTCATAGGCATTTGGCTAGGAGTGAATGTGGGTAAAGGAACTGGAGGACTAGGTGAAGAGAGAGTGGTTGTGGGGACGGGGGATGATGAGGAAGAGGTCAAGGATTGGTGGATGGTTGGTGATGGTGGTATGGATGTGGAGATGATGGAGACAGGTGGCTTTGACGGAGGTGTAGAGAAGAATGGAGGGGAGAAACAGGGAATGGAGAGGGAGAATGTGGGTGGGGATGGATGGGATTTGGCAAAAGAGGAAAAGGGAAAGCTGGATTCCACAAAAGTGACATGCCTAGAGATATAGATTTTGTTAGATTGAGGATCGAGACAAATGTAGCCTTTGTGATGAGGACTGGGGCCAAGAAAGACACAAGGAAGGGAGCGAAGTTCTAATTTATGTTTGTTGAACGATCGGAGTAAGGGAAAACATAAGCAGCCAAATACACGAAGGGAGGAGTAGTCTGGAGTAGAGCTAAACAGACATTCAAAAAGAGATTTGTTTTTAAGGACATGAGTAGGTAACAGATTTATCAATGTAGTGGCTGTGGCAAAGGCGTAGGGCCAGAACTGTGAAGGAACTGAGGAATGAAATAACAGAGCAAGACTTGTTTCAACAACATGACGGTTTTTGCGTTCTACACGACCATTTTGATTTGGAGTATATGGACATGATATGGGATGGTGAATGCTAAGAGACTTAAACAACCCGGAGAGAGATTGAAATTCACCACCCCAGTCAGATTGAACCGTTTTGATGTGAGTTCCAAATTGGGTAAGAACAAATTTATGAAAATGGACAAAAGTATTGTAAACATCACTTTTTAATTGTAAAGCGAATAACCAAGTGAAAGTGTAATACCCGGCTTTACGGGATATGAATATTTTAATATAAATGATATTTTTGTAAATATGTCAAATCAAGTCCGTTTTATGAAAAAAAAGCGTTATTAGAATCCTAATAATTAATAAGGATTTTGAGAAAATTTCGGAAATTTTAGGAGTTTAATGCTAATTTTACGAGAATTACGTTTAACGTAATCTAAAGGATACTTTGGTAAAAATAGTAAACGGGGTCCGAATTACGAACGGACAGTTTTAATGGAACCCTGATAATAAGTTGAAGTTATTTGCAAAGTAAGAAAATTTGGAGAAACTGAATCGTTAGCTAATTAACGAAACAAAGGACGAAACAAATAGAAAATCAAAGGAAGGGCAAAAATGTAATTTGCCAAGTCAAATTATTAAAAACACATTTCTTCTCTCCCTCCCTCATTTTCGCTCTTCTTCCACGAAGCTCCAGAGAGCTTTCCCCTTCGGCGACTTCATGCCTCTCCACGGTTCTTCATCAACCACTCCTCCGATCGTCAAGTTTCTTCACGTTTTCCTCTCCTATCGTGATTCTAGGTAAGTTTCTAGCGTTTCCCGACCATTATTCTCGAGTTCTAGCTTGATAAACCGTTAGGGTTTCGTAGAAATTTCATGAAAATAGTCGGGTTTGGTTAGAAAACGTTAGATAGGGTTGTATTTATGAATATTGAGCGTTATTTGGTGAAATATAGGGTGTGTTCGAAGTTTGGGTTGAAAAGTCGGGTTTGAAAATATGAGAAATCCCCATTAATGGAGTTTAGGGTTATTGGTGAACATAAGCTGCTCGATGAAATGCCCGAGAGAGTTGAATTAGAGTTTTAGGAAATTTCCTTAGTTAAGGGTTTCGTTAATTTGGACGTTTAATGGTTTAAACTCGTTTTTAACGATAAATGTTGTGAATTGCCTTAGGTGAACCATGCTCGTGGACGGAGCTAGCATTGCAACGGACGCAAGGTAAGTCTTCGCGACTTGTTTGGCCGATTGGCCTACACCATAAGATTTTATGTTGTTCGAGGAAATTGGAGAAGGTAGGCTGTGTTGGGCGAATAGGTTGGGTAGTTGGTTTTAGTTAGGTGTTGTATGTTTATGTTTATTGTTTGTATACTTTGATTATATTTATAGCATTGCACATGTTCACGCATCATGGTTTCTGAAAAGCACGAAAAAGGAAGTTCCATGCATGTTTTCATGAAAAGGAAAAAGATAACGAAAAGGTATGAATGTATGTAATCTGGTCACGTCGGTGGCAGTGGTTCAGACATGGCTGCTTGGGGAGCATGTTTTCCCCCCGGATAGATACGAGGGGCTATCTAATCGCTGGATGTGCCGCTCCTATCTACTGAGAGTGAGGCCCCGGTGACGTATATGTAATGAAATGAAATGAATAGCGAAAAGGTAGGGAGCATGTTTTATGATCCGCATGCATAGCATTCACTTGCATTCACGTAGACTTACTGAGCCTTAAGCTCACATTTTATTTCTATGGTGTAGGTGATTTTGAGACAGGTAAGGACGACGTTCCTCCTCCTGAAGCATGAGTCTGGTTGCAGAAGAATGGTCGCGGGAGTGTGCTGGCGCAGTCGAGGCGTTTCACGACCCGTGGGGACATATATAGGTATTTTGGGTTATTTTGAATAGAAAATGTTTAGGGAAAATACTTGTAAAGATAGAACATTATAGGATGTTTGGATCTGGACTAGTTGATAGGCTTACGTTTTGAAGTTTTTAAATGTTTATGAAACTTGTTTTGTAATTGGTTGGTAATTTACTTTATAGGGATATGTTCGGTTTTTAAACATATCTACGCGATTTGTTTTTATAAAGTCTTACCACGTTTTAAAATGCATTTTGAGTCGTTAAACGAAGGATTAGTGAAGTGTGAATTGTACGTCGGGGGGGGGGGGGGGGGGGGGGGGGAGTTGTTATGAATGAATAGAAGAGGAATGAAGAAAATGGTTAAGTGTTAAGTTGTTATGCAGGGAAAATGAAGGAAGAAAAGAAGAAAAGAGAAGGATGCAAGTCCTCTGGAAATTCGGATTCCGAAGGACTTGGCGATCGATCACCAGGGCGGGCGATCGATCGCCCCTCTTGGCCACACTCTGGAAGAAATTCCAGAGCGTGTTCCGAGCGGCGATCGCTGAGCAAAATATGTGATCGCCGAAGGGCGATCGATCGCCCCTCAGTTTTGTTCAACAGGCGATCGATCGCCCTTTGATTTTTCACGGGACAATTGTCCCTTCTGCCCTTTTATTCTATGCCGATTGTTTTTAAGTTTTAATTATGTTTTCTTTTAATTGTTTTAAAGTTTTATTAAGTGGTTTTCAAAATAGATTCGAACGTTTTTAACAATTTATTTTCCGATTTAAATTCTGCTTAATTGTTGCAAGGTTATAAGGAAAAAAAAAAAGTAATACGGGAAAATAAAGGTACAGTGTTAGGGTCGTTACAATTACGAGTACAATCCTCCACAAAAAGAACAAAGTGTCGTACACCGGTAACAGAGTTTACAGGAGACGGACCCCACACATCAGTCTGTACAATATCAAAAGGAGACTGTGCACTTGAACTTGAAAGGTGATCCTTAACACAAAAGAAATACGAGTGAAATTCTACATAAACGGAGTTGTCTCGACATAATTGATGAACAGAGATGAGATTATGAGATAATTTGGGAGTGTGGCAGACAGAATTTAAGCGTAACGGTCTAGACAAAGACAAAATAGAAACAGAGCCAATTTGAGTGATAGGAAGAAGTGTAACACCCGGCATTTTTGCCTATGTAATTATTCCCCGAATATGTAAGCAGAATTTCTCCGATATGAATGCAATGATTGTTTTAATAAAATTGTCGATGTGTTTAATCGAGCGAGGGTGATTCGTGAGACCGTATCGATTAAACTAAATAATGTTTTAGTTAAAAACCAATGAAAGGGCAAATTAGGAAGAAATTAAGGTTGGTGGGAGAAAACAAATAGATGATTGACATGTGGCAGCTTGTTGAAGAAGTTAAGTTCTTTCTCCTACGTGAATGTTCATTCACTTCTCTGTTTCCCCTCATCTCTCTCGGCTTTCTCTCTTCCAAGCGATTGAAACAAAGCTTCCACACTTTGTTTCTCCAGCGTTTCTCCGTTTTCTTCAGCAAAGGTCCGAGCTTTCCAGAGACGTTCGAGCATACTACTTGGCTGCACACAGGTAAGTTCATGCATCTACGTTGGCCCTTAAGGCCCTACAACTCGGAGGTACTAGGTCTGGTTCGGGTAGATAGGTTTTAGGTTATGTTTTAAGTTAAACGTGTTTCCGTTATATTCTGTTTCCTGTTGTATTCATTCTGTCATCTGTGAATGTTAAGTTTAAGCATTTCACTTATTCATGCATACACGTTTCCTGTAAAATCATGCAAATGTTTTCAGCACCGGTTTTGAAGTAAGTAAGATAAAATCCTGTAAAGAAAATGTATGGTTAAGTGTGGACGAGGACTGGCATCCTGTCAAGTACTCCTGTTATGTCCTGAAAGTGGCATGTACATCCTGTTGCGCCAGCTCCTCCTCCCACTTATACCTTCCTGTCCAGTGAAACGTAATGTAATGTAATGTTCATGTATTTGAAAATGTTCATGCATAGCATATGCACACTGCATTCTAGTATGTTCTTACTGAGCTCTAGGCTCATAGATGAACTCCCTGTTGTAGGTACGGATCCCGTGGATGAGGACTTGGTGCCTCAGGCCGATGTGTAGGTTGCACTTGGCGGATCGAGCTCTCAGGGTTGGTTGCTGCAGCCAGACAAATCCTGTCCCGAGGTTTAAGTATTTAAAGTAAAGTCTATGTCTGTAAACCCTACTGGAATTCTGTGTTTGGTTTTTAAACTATGTTAGGATTCTGTATTTTTGGTTGTTGAAAACTCCGTAGGAAATTCTGTTGGATATAGATAATGTAAGGTATTCTGTTGGTTAAGCTTTCTCTTGTTAAAACCTCTGTATTCGACAGTTGAACTATGTTTTGAAGTATTCTGGAATTCGTTTGGAATATTTTCTGTTAGTCTGTGCATGGACAGCTTCTGGTTTTAGAGCTATCCATGTAGTGTGATTTTTCTTAAGTTTCTGTCATGTTAGAGCCATCTATGTAATTTGTTTTTCCTTAAAATTCCGTCGTGTTTTTCCCGATATGTTCAAAAATCATGTTTTGAATCGTTTCTGAAGTTTGAAGTTTTCATACGTTCTGTTTCCACAACTTTTGTTTTTATGTAATCATGTTAAAGTTGCCAGTTTTGTCTTTTACATTTTTAGTCATCCGGTCACTGTTCACATTTTTAACAAATCCGGTCACTGTTCACAAATTCATCTTCCGGTCACTGTTCACATTTTTCATCTTCCGGTTACTGTTCACAAATTTCATCTTCCGGTTACTGTTCACAAATTTCATCTTCCGGTCACTGTTCACAAATTTCATCTTCCGGTCACTGTTCACATTTTTAACAAATCCGGTCACTGTTCACAAATTTCATCTTCCGGTCACTGTTCACATTTTTCATCTTCCGGTCACTGTTCACAAATTTCATCTTCCGGTTACTGTTCACAAATTTCATCTTCCGGTCACTGTTCACAAATTTCATCTTCCGGTTACTGTTCACAAATTTCATCTTCCGGTCACTGTTCACAAATTTCATCTTCCGGTCACTGTTCACATTTTTCATCTTCCGTCACTGTTCACATTTTTCATCTTCCGTCACTGTTCACAAATTTCATCTTCCGTCACTGTTCACATTTTTCATCTTCCGGTCACTGTTCACAAATTTCATCTTCCGGTTACTGTTCACAATTTCATCTTCCGGTCACTGTTCACATTTTTCATCTTCCGGTTACTGTTCACAATTTCATCTTCCGGTTACTGTTCACAATTTCATCTTCCGGTTACTGTTCACAATTTCATCTTCCGGTTACTGTTCACAAATTTCATCTTCCGTCACTGTTCACAAATTTCATCTTCCGTCACTGTTCACAATTTCATCTTCCGTCACTGTTCACAATTTCATCTTCCGGTTACTGTTCACAAATTTCATCTTCCGGTTACTGTTCACAAATTTCATCTTCCGGTCACTGTTCACAATTTCATCTTCCGGTCACTGTTCACATTTTTCATCTTCCGGTCACTGTTCACATTTTTCATCTTCCGGTCACTGTTCACATTTTTCATCTTCCGGTCACTGTTCACAATTTCATCTTCCGGTTACTGTTCACAAATTTCATCTTCCGGTCACTGTTCACAAATTTCATCTTCCGGTCACTGTTCACAAATTTCATCTTCCGGTCACTGTTCACAAATTTCATCTTCCGGTTACTGTTCACAAATTTCATCTTCCGGTCACTGTTCACAATTTCATCTTCCGGTTACTGTTCACAAATTTCATCTTCCGGTTACTGTTCACAAATTTCATCTTCCGGTCACTGTTCACATTTTTCATCTTCCGGTTACTGTTCACAATTTCATCTTCCGGTTACTGTTCACAATTTCATCTTCCGGTTACTGTTCACAATTTCATCTTCCGGTCACTGTTCACATTTTTCATCTTCCGGTCACTGTTCACAAATTTCATCTTCCGGTTACTGTTCACAATTTCATCTTCCGGTCACTGTTCACAAATTTCATCTTCCGGTTACTGTTCACAAATTTCATCTTCCGGTTACTGTTCACAAATTTCATCTTCCGGTCACTGTTCACAAATTTCATCTTCCGGTTACTGTTCACAATTTCATCTTCCGGTCACTGTTCACAAATTTCATCTTCCGTCACTGTTCACAATTTCATCTTCCGGTCACTGTTCACATTTTTCATCTTCCGGTCACTGTTCACAATTTCATCTTCCGTCACTGTTCACAATTTCATCTTCCGGTCACTGTTCACAAATTTCATCTTCCGTCACTGTTCACAAATTTCATCTTCCGGTCACTGTTCACAATTTCATCTTCCGGTCACTGTTCACAATTTCATCTTCCGGTCACTGTTCACAATTTCATCTTCCGGTTAGTGTTATCCATTAATGTCCATGGATTTTTAAAAAGTTCGAAAAAAAAAAAAAAAATATGTTGGCCCCGTTTTCTTCTGCAAATGTCCCGGAGTGACGGCTCGGTTCTTGGATCCCGATCGGGTCCGGTTTTCGGGTCGTCACAAGAAGGTTACCGTCGGTAGTGGCAACGCTCGACACTCCGGAGTATGGCTAAGTGTTTTGAAGCATGGAGGCAAGAGGCGTTAGATAATGGGTTGCACCGGAGTCCATAAGCCACGGTGAAACGGATAAATTGGTGTACGGGTTGGGCAGGAGACAGGCGCTGGAAGATTGAGGGAGATCGGCGCTGAGGGGAGAAGAGGGTGAAGTGAAGAAGGCTTGAGGATGGGTTTCAGGTGGGCTGGGAAAATGGGATGGGGGGTAAGTTGTTGGGTAAAGGGAGTTGGGCTGGGTGAGGGTATAAGGTTGTTGGGCTAGGTGGGCTGTTTGAGGTGAAGCCTGGTTTGAGTGATAATAAAATTGGGCTGGAGTAGTGGGTCTGTAGGGTGGGTTATAGGCTGGATTAAGCCTATGGTAGCAGGTCTGCGCAGAGTGGCCCATTTGTTGACATATTTGGCACCGGGCTTTGAACTGTTTGGGCGGCCTGGGTCCACCCCAGAATTTAGTGTTCTGAGGAAATGCCGATGAGTTGTTGTGCCAGGGGAAAGTCAGCTGCAGTGGCCGAGGGGTCCATCCTGGACGAGGACAGAAACTGGCGACATGCGCTTCGATTTGACTCGGCGACGGAAGAAGGACAGCAGCATTTCGCCTCTCCAATCGGAAATCGAAGTTTTGCAGGAGGCTGTGAATTTCCTCCAGTGAAGGTTGGTCCGGCCTATTGGTGATTGAGACGATGAAAGTGTCGTAATCGCTGCCAAGCCCGCTGAGAAAATAGATTAATCGATCCCTGTAAGATACTGGCTCTCCAATTTCTGCGAGAGTATTGCACAGATTTGTAACTTTCTGGATATAAGCAACGGCGGAAAAACCATCTTTTGAGAGAGAGTGTAATTGGCTTCTCAATTCGGTGATTCTTGCCAGCAAGGAGGAAGAAAAAATTCGAGCTTGAGCGCCCGAGGCTTCACTGGCTATTTTGAAGGATACGATTTGTGGAAGCAAATATTCCGAGATTGACGAAAAAATCCAGCTAAGAAGAAACGCATTGCACCTCTCCCAAGTACTGAAATCTAGATTTATTTGAGACGAGAGGGAATCGAGGAACTGTGCAGGTTGGGAAAATGAACCATCTAGGAGTTTGTTGATACCATTTGCAGTGGCAATGTTGAGAAGCTGAGCTTTCCAGATGAGATAGTTGTGGTTGTTGAGCTTGATGTTTAACGTCTGAGTTGCAGAAGGAAAAGAGGGTAAGGAGGAAGAGGAGAAGAGTGTGGAGGGAGAAGAAGGCACAGTGGAGCTTGAAAATGCCATCTATTGGCTCTGATACCAAGTTGAGATTAAGCAAGACAAGATTTGAACCGGCCGATGATCGGAGAAGGAGAAGGAAGGTGAGAATGGAGGCGTTGGAGAGAGGAGAAGAAAAGAGGTGTTAGGAAATGATTTCTCTGTATATTTCCCATCAACTGAAGTTCTTACATATTGTGTACAAAGAAGAATGATATTGTAAATTAACCAGCAATACAAACCAAAACTACAATCACAACTAAACTAACTAAACCACAACAGTAGATGCCTTAACACAAAACAGATTCATTGGACCCTCCAAAGCAGAAACCAACAAAGAAAATGAACTTTTCTCCTCTTCTCTTCTCTTAACAACTTCCAAACACTTTAGAAGGAGGGAGGGAGGGAGGGGGAGAGAGAGAGAGAGAGAGAGAGAGAGAGTACGTTAAAGGTGGCTGAAAGAAAGCATGAAAAGGTGGAATTTTTCTCTCTACATCTATTCATTCAAAGGTCGAGCCCTGTGTAAGTGGGTCTTATTCGGTTTTCAATTTTTAGAATCGTTACCATTAAAATTTTTTTTAGGACCAGACCAGAATTTCAATTTCTGTTCCGGTTCTGGTCCGATTCCAATTTTACCATTATTAATTATTTTGTTAGTAAAAAATTCAAAATTCAACCCAAAAAATTCCAAATCATTTCTCTGTCTACGTTTACACCAATCTCGTAATCCAACCTCAAAATGTGGAAATAATTAAACAGTTCACCCCAAAACGTGAAAATAAGTAAACAATTCACTGTTATAATTTTCGAAAAAAACAGTTCACCTAAAACTTATAACAACTCCTTACTAAGGAGCACAAAGGGAAATGAGCTATTAAACAATTATAAACTCAAAACGTTGACTGGACCGATCAAAATCACTGTCATCACCCATCAGTCCAGTCAACGTCGATATCGTCGGCTTCACCTTCAAAAAACTGAAGCAAGCTCTGGTTCATACTCTACAGAAACTGAAAGAGGGAAACAAGAGCTTACCTTTGTCAGTGACTCGGTTCGTCCTTCACAATCTGACGAAGAGAGGCGTGACGACTGCGATGCAAGGGAGAACTAAGCAAAGAGAGTGGCTGGGCGACTGCAAACTGTGAGAAATATAATAGGGTTTGCGAACTACGAACTGAATGTTCCAAGAATAAGGTCTGTTTCGGGTTTAGTGGTTTTGTATCACTAAACCCGAAAATTGAACGGAGAACTTCAGTTCTCCTAAAAAAACCAAAAATTTCTTTATTTAAGGTGCAAAATCGACTAGAACCAGACCAAATACACGATTCTGGTCCAGATCTTTGGTCCGGGTCAATTTTTCCCACCCCTATTCGCGGTCCCCCGATCACCCCTTGTTCTGTATTTTTTGCTTAGAACGAGGGGCCTATCTAAAACGAACGGCCCCCCGCTCTGTAGGGTGGTTGTTGTGGGGGGTGGAAGGCCCTGTTCCACGTGCGGTGCACCTGGAACAGGAACGGGGGGCCGTTCTCTCTAGTCGGCCCCCCGTTCTCAAGAGCCTTTTGATAACGGGGGGTCGGCTTAGGAGAATGGACCCCCGTTCTCAATTATTGGATAGGAGAACGAGGGGTCGTTCTCTATTATTGTCCAATAATTGAACAATAATTGGACTAGAATGGGAGGTCGATCAGCGACAACAGGGGACCGATCTCAATTATTGTCATATAATTGGTCAATAATTAGACTAGAACGGGAGGCCGATCATCGAGAATGAGGGCCAATCTCCAAAATTATATAAAGAGATAGCCCTCCATTATCACCTTCAGCTTGCGAAAACTCTAAAACCTCTCGACTATTTTCTTGCTCCTGCAAATTTTCTCTTTATTAACGACGTTGATGGGTTATGATTCAAGTAGATCAGTTGATTTAGACAAGACAACAACTTGTGATGCCAATATGGATTGGTATTTGTACCCCACGCCTACATATGGTCATCTTCGAGCATTCAATCACTTAGAAGAAAATGAAGAAATAAAGGTGCATTCGACCTCCAAAACTTTAGACAATGAGATTCGAACACCAGTCAGCTCGGATGATGATGAGGTGGAAAGCATACCGGTGAAGGAAGAAATCTCCATGAGATTTTATTTGAGTAAAAAATATAGTTTTTTTTAAAGAAAATTAGAAAAGAAATAGTCGAATATGCCTTGAAAAATGGTTATGGGATCAAATTCACAAAAAGTGACTCTCGGCGACTGACAGCCACGTGTGAAGACTGTTGTGAATGGAGACTTCATGATTCAAAGATGCAAAACGAGATTACGTTTCAAATAAAGAGTTTGACCAATTCTCACAGCTGTCCAAGAAAAATTGAGAATCGACACACTATAGTAAAATGAGTAGCAAATTATTATTTAGATAGGTTCAAAAGTTAATCTATGTGGAAAATCTTTTCCATTATCGAGACAGTGAGGAAAAATTTGAATGTGAACATTACACTTAGTCTTGCCAGAAGAGTAAGAAGCAAAACTCGAAAATTTAATGAAGGCCTTGTAGGATCGGAATTGTCTAAGAGGGGGGTGAATTAGACTTTTTAATTTTAATTTCAATTTAATCTAATTTCTCTTCTTGATTAAACTTAGTTACAGCACTAGTAATCAAATAATGTAAAGAGAGAGAAAGAGAAATTAGACACCAGTATTTTTACGTGGTTCGGCCAAACTGCCTACGTCCACGCTCCAAGGCTCTCCCTTGAAGATTTCTTACTTCTCCTCAACGAGAAAATCTGATCGACCTTACGGGCTTCGATCCACAGCCTTTCACAATCCTGGATTGAACTTAGCGGGCGTCAATCCACTGCCTTACAGGATATTCAAGTTTGAAATACAGAATACAATGATCTACAAGCTCTCAAAACAGAATCTCAAGTTTTGGAGTAGAGAGGTGTAGATTGAGAATTCAGAGTAATAATTTTCGCAGCTAGGGCTCAGAATTCAAAATGGCAAAAGTTGGGACTTCGTGCTCTAAGCTCAGCTTATATACTCTGTCTTCATAAAATGGCTTTGGCTTCAATGCTCCTTATCCAATAATAGAAGTTTAGTTACCGTTGGAGCAGCTTCCGTACAAGGTCAGGTAGCCGTTGCCGTTTGTAGTTGCAAATCGTCGTCGCCATTAATGTTCTGGAGTTATGGCTGAAAACGACGTCACTGTAGCTTTGCAGCTAATTTGAATTCTGGCGGAAGACAAAGCTGACTTATAGTCTTGAACTGCCAACGAAAGATGAAGCTTTTAAACCCTTGAACCGGCGTCGGATGATGAAGCTCTTGATGCTTGAACCGGCATCGGATGATTGATTCATAGTTGTCTTCCACCTTTGTCGTTTAGTGACCGGAAGAGTAAATCCTTGAAGTCATCCGCCTTTGTCGTTTTGTGGCCGAAAGAGCACTTTAGTTGAAGTCATCCGCCTTTGTCGTTTTGTGGCCGGAAGAGCACTTTAGTTGAAGTCATCCGCCTTTGTCGTCTAGCGAGCGGTGGTGTGATTCTTTTCGCTCTTCCGCCTTTGTCGTCTAGCGAGCGGTGGACTGATTCTTTTCGCTCATCCGCCTTTGTCTTTTAGTGAGCGGTGGACTAATTTCATTTAGTCATCCGCCTTGTCGTTTAGTGACCGGTGGACTGACTCTTTTAAACGACTCCACTCTTGTCGTTTTGTGACCGGTGGACTGATTCTTTTGCTTAACACATTTCAGCCCTGTACACTTAATCATATGCATTAAAAACTAAAATACCCCTTTTAAGGGTATCTCCAACAAATCTAACTCAAATGCATTTCATTAAATTCAATTAATAATCATAATCAAATTACTATATTAAGCAGACAAATTCATCATCAAAAACAAATTAAGACTTAAACATTATTTAAGTCAACAGGCCTGAGTGACGAACAATATAAGCTACTGCGGTCGTACACAGCAAAAGTACGTAGATCAAATTCGAGTAGCTCATTCTTCCTAAACACTTACTTGGTTGGCTATGGCGATAATGAGTCATGCGTAATCCAAAGAATGTATATGTGTATGGTTGCTTGTAAGGCAAGTTTGCTGCAGTCTGGTAGACGTATTATTTATTTGGATGATTGTCATCTAAAGATCTCATGTTTTGACCAATTACTCACAACTGTCACTATTAATGGAAACGATGAAATATATCTTGTTATTATTGCCAACGTCAAATAAAAGTGTAGGGACTCATGTATGTTGTTTTTGCGAGTAATGAAGCAAGACCTAGACATTGAAGAGAGACGCCGATGGACAATTGTTTCTGATCGACAAATGGTATAATGCATTTTCAATTGTTATTTCAAATATTGAGGTGTTGTGGTAGTTATATTGTTTTATGTTGACTATGTTTTTCTTTCAAAAATCAAGGATTGTTGTCTGCTGTGCAGGATGAATTACCGTTAGTCGAACACAGTTACTACCTCCGGCATATGTACGCAAATTTCAAAAACCAATTTCGGGGCATAGTATACAGAGATGCAATGTGAAATACGGCCAGGGCAACCATAAGTTGTCATTTTGAGATAGAAATGAGGAAATTATATCAAATTAATCTGGATGCTCACACATCTCTTCAACTTATAGAGCCTAGAAATTGAGCTAGTCACGCGTTTTCTTCGATTCCCAATGCGAAATGAGATCGAATAATTTATACGAGTCATTCAATGTAACTCTATTGCTTGTCAGGGGAAAACTGATCCCGACCATGCTCGAGATGATCCGAAAGTGTTTGATGACTCAGATAATGAAAAAATATGAGAAGTTGGTCTCGTCAACGGACGTCTTGTGTTCGCAGATAAGAAAGGAGCTTGGGAAGCTAGAACGTGTAGCTTGGAATTGGAGCACTGTGTTTGCGGGAGCTGCACAATTTGAGGTCAGTAATGGCAACAAACAATATGTTGTCGACATAAATATGTGTTTGTGAAACTGTTACAAGTAAGAGCTTACTATAATATTGTGTGTTCATTTCATTATCTGCATGCATTTCTTGAGACAAACATCAGAGAATTACGTGCATCAATATTATCACCAGGAAACTTATCTGCAGATGTACTCACAATTTATTCATCCAATTAGCGGCCACCAAATGTGACCGCCCGTAGAAAATGAAAAAAAAATTGTTCCGCCTAGAAGAAATGTCAACTTGGTAGATCGAAGAAGACAAAAGTGCGAGATGTTGATGAGCAGTCAAGTTCCATAGTTAGTCGGAAGAACTCGACCATGTCGTGTCGTATATGTCAGAAGCAAGGGCATAATAGTCGCACTTGTCCTCACAAAGGATCTACTTCATGCGTTGCTTCTCATGACACATTTATGAGTTTCCACACATTTCACAGGACGCATATACATTTCAACACATTTCGCTCATAAACACGTTATCATTCTTTTTTAATATAGTTTTCATTATTTGCAGGAATCTTCGACACGCGGCAGCGGCAGAAATGAATGACTATATATTTATTATAATGCGTAATTTATGCATTTATTGTAATGTGTAATTTTAGATTTATTATAATCTGTAATTTCATGATTATCTTCCCATTATGTGATAAACATATGGTAAAACTTTCAAGTAAATTCAATATCGTTTAGTATTTTTTTAAAATTAATCTATAAAGTGAAGAATAAACGGGGTCACAGCCCTAAAACGGAGAGAAAAAAATATCAAACGATATTCAATTTACTTGAAATTTTTAACACATGTTCACCATATCAGATGTATAACAATTATAATTGTTATACATCTGATATGGTGAATATGTGTTAAAAATTTCAAGTAAATTGAATATCTTTTGATATTTTATTAAAATTAATTTTAAAGTGAATAATTTGTAATTTAGTGAGATAAAGTTGAAAAAATAGGCAGAATTTTATTTGTTTTATAACTCCTCCATAGCCACAATTCCTGCATATTCAAATTACAATTTATACACAACAACTAGATCCAGATAATTACAGTACAAAAATAAAGTAAAATGATATCAAATGAAATGAAATACAAACTACAGTATATCAAATGATAAGAAATACAAACTACAATACATCAAATGATACTATATTACAAACGTAAAGTAAAGTACATAAAATCAAATATAAACTACACTACGGGTGGGTCATCGCTGTCAGAGGCCTCCATCCAACATGTGAATTTGTCATTCAGCTGTATGTTAGACAAGTTGACCTTCTCGACTCTGCTCACGAGAAAATCCATCATTTGCTCCATTTTTTCACACCGCTGCTCCATCTTGTCCCATCGCTACTCCATCATATCTCATCTCTGCTCCATGGTTTCCTACAAACTAGCCTCCTAGTGGGACAATGGCAACGCGGTGGAATCTTCCATAGGAGCGTCCCAAGATGTGGAGGCCCCCTGATCTTTCTTGTGCATCCAAGTCCCATCGACATCGACTAGCCCATCTGAGTCAGATGAAGTCTGTCAAATAAATCGACAGATCTCTGGCTCTCCACTGGGTAGCTAAATGCCAAATTGCTCGAACATCCTCTGAATCAAGGTGCCGTACGACATGTTCTTGTTGGATGTCCGACCAATCTCATGCATGTGACCTAAGATCAGATAGCCAAGGTTGAACATCCTGCTGCTGTATAGTTTCTCCATCATAAAGAGATCCATGCAGCTCACCAGATCTCTATATCCATCCCGAGATAGAATGGTGTGGGTGATCAGGTTGTGAATAACCCGAGCTTTGACGTTCAAGTCCTTCAATCTCGGCTTCATGAACACTGCAATGTCTGAATTGCGGTGAATTTGTCTCATGAATTTTATTCCCTCTGCCGATCTGAAGAAGTCACAATCTCGAGAAGCGTGATAGTATCTCTCCATGTCACTCCCTCCTGCAGCAAATCTGAGCAACTCGTTAATAACCTCTGGAGATACGGTAATCTCTGTACCACTGATATACGTCTTCAACCACCCTATCCTCCCAGTGGAGCTCAAGTTCACATAAAATAAGCGCATAATTCTGTCGCAGTTCTCTCCCCTCAGCCCATACACCCAGTGCAAGGAAATTCTGTTAAACATTTTCTTGATCTCCAAAGACTTTCAAGTTGGCTACCTTCTCATGAATAATCGAGCGGATTGACATATCCCGCTCAAACTGCTCTTCACACGATTGGTTTCGAAATTCATTCGACAAGTAATGTAACGAGCCCTACCCACGAGGTCGTCACGGGACATTGACTTGATGTTGACTTTGACTTTGACGTTTTGGACGTGAAAATTTTTGACTTTTTAAAACTCTAAATCGAAACCTAGAGTCATTTTTGGTAAAACGTTGACTCGATTTTTGGGTTGTTTAAATCATTTAAAATTTGTGAAAAAATGTTCAGAAAATACGTTTTGGAAGTATCGTGAAACGTCGGGTTGAAACGTGTTTAAAAATCAAAACTTGAAAAAATGGGTTTGGTGCCCATGACATGCGGCGCGCACACAGCGAGTGCGCGCGTCACTCGGCCGGCGCACGCGCAGTGAGTGCGCGGACCGCTCGGCCGTCACGCGCGCGTCGCCTCCCTAGGTGGTGCGCACTACAGTCGATCGATCACACCCGCGTGCGATCGATCGGCGAACTCTCTGGTTTTTCGACCAAAATCCAAACTTCCAGCCGATCAATCGGCCCTTGGCCAAGATCGATCGGCTGCGCATGTCCTGTCCGTGCACCCTTCGCGCACCCGGCACACCAACGCACCACATCCACCCTTTTTCTCCTTTTTCACATTTTCCCCATCCTTCCACCTACACTTCACCTTAAACATTTCAAAAACCTTTTTCCAACCCCTTAAACGTAAAGTACTTCAAAAACCCAAAAAACACGACTCTGCTACTCAAAACGTGTTAGAAAACATAGCAGAAATTTAAGAAATCAAACTACATGGATCGATCTAAAAACTGAACGAATCCATGCACAACCTAATGGCCCAAATAGTTCAGTGTGTTTTAAAAAAAAAGCAACTATCTAAATAAAAGTTCTAAAACATCAATACATAACCTATACATCACCCAAATCTCAAAAGACTACACAAAGTACGTAAACCTCGAGACGTCACCCACTGGTCAAAATACGCCTGACTGCCGTAACCAACCCCCGCAAGCTCGTTTCATCAACTGCACCTACACATTGAGCTGAGGCTCTGAGTCCTCATCCATACGATCCGTACCTACATCATGGAGTTTAACTAATGAGCCTAAAGCTCAATAAGGTCATATAATGTAAAGAATGCACGTGCTATGCATGAACATTTTAAAAACATGAACATTATTTTACATTTACATTCAAGTGAACATGTGGTATAAGTGGAGCTTGTAGGGAGTGGGAAACATTACGTACTTGACGTGGGTTAACATGGTTAGTACTTTTGCCGTGTTCTAGGGAGGAATAAAACACATGTTTGAGGATAAATAAAATCACATGTTTGTCCACGGTGATGACGGTTTTACATTAGTCCAAGAGAAGGACAAAACATATGTCATCACCCGTCCCACACTTAACCGTACTTTACATTAATATTTTTATCTTTCTTACTTCAAATCACGTAGATAAAACATTTTGCATGACTTTCGTAAAAAACGTGATGCGTGGACATACATTGTGCATAAACATGACATAATGAAAAGACAATCTAAAGCATAAATAAACGACAGGTCATCAAGACAATACATAAAACAAACTCATTTACTTAGGATGTAATCTACGACCTAACTACCCATCAACAAACCCGACAACGTAAAAATCTAGTACCTTTGTAATGTAGGGCTTTAAGGGCCAACACCTACATACGAACTTACCTGACGTCCATAGAGTTTGTGAGCCATGAACGTGTTTCCTCGGCGAATCACGAACCTATAACACGCATAATCAAATCATAAGCCATGTTACAAAATGCTAACTAATAAACTAAGTAGAATACGCTCCAAGCTCCATTCAAATAGCCTAAAACCAATTTAACAACTCTTTTGGGCAATTCATCAAACACCTTGCGTGCACAATTTCATACTCAAATCCTTCTCCCAATCGATATCCGTTTTCAACGATTTAACACGTTTCGGAAACCTCCTTACATTTACATCTAGTTTAACATGAAATTGTTAATTTTTGAAAAGCATGCCAGGAACGATAGCAAAATAAAAAATTCGTGGGTGCCCTAAATAATACCGATTTCCGATCGAATTTTCTCATTTTTCATCGAACGAGCCTAGTTTTTCCTTAGTTTATCCATTCAAACCCTTAAATAATATTCTAGCATGAATTTCACATAAGATTGACAAGTTTTATCCAAAACCCTAACCCTAAAACCTCAACAAAACTAACGTATAACTAGCCTAAACTCGTTACCTAACGTAGAGGGTTACCTTAATCGAAGAAATTGGAAGAAAATCGGAGGAAAGAAGGGTTGGAAATCATCGTCGGCGTTGGTCGCGTGCTCTCGTCATCGCCTGGAAGAGAGAAAGCAGAGAGGGAGAGAGGAGAAATGAAAAGAAAAAAAGGGGGAGGGGGGAGGGGGTTGTCACGAGGGAGGGAGAGAGATATATTTATATAAATATATAAAACAAGACATCAGATTTTGATTCGGATTCCCGTTTCAAATCTTGTACTTTCTAACTCCCTCGATTTCGCTCTATTTTTCTTAAATTCACAGATTTTTGGCGTCCAAACTCCAATAAAATATATATTAATAGCAAATTAATTCAGTTCAGATAAAATTAAGGACAATTACGTGACCAAAAATGTTGGGTGTTACAAGTAACCAATTGGCGGTTGCGACCCTTGACCCGGAGCACCTTGTGACAACGATGCTCGGTATGTCGGGGCATCTTGTGACAATGGTGTTCGGTTTGTCATGCCACCTTGTGACAGACCTGCTTATAACGGGGTTTTTCATTTAAAGACCAATTTGAGGGTCATTTAAAAGGGCTCGAATTTGAGATTTTTAAGCTCGGATTTAGGGATTTTTGGGGATTTTAGAGCTTGAATTTGTTAGATTTCAGGATAATAGTTGTAGTAAACCAACCACGATAGAGAAATCAACAAGTTGGGGGATTGAAATGGTAGGATTTTGGGTTGAAATCGCGGTGATCGAGAGAAAAAATTGGTTTTTTGAAAATGGAAGGTCGATCTCTTATATACTATCGGAGATTAGTCCTCCGTTTTCAGCCCTAATTTTGAGAACGGGGGGCCGGCCAGGGCGAACGACCCCCCACTGTTTCACAAAAAGGAGGGGGGGGGGGGCATCTAAGGAGACGACCCCTCGTTCTCAACAGCTATTTTTGTAAACGGACGGCTAGTTCGGGAGAACGGCCCCCATTCTAGTTCCACGTGCGGTGCATGTGCTGTTTGGGAGAACGACCCCCATTCTAGTTCCACATGGGTGCACGTGGAACAGGGGGCCTCCATCCCCCACAACGACCACCCGAAAGAACGTGGGGCCGTTCGTTTTAGATCGATCCCTCTTTCTAGGCAAAAAATACAAAACATTGGGTGATCGTGAGGCTGCGATGGCTTAAATTGTTAAGTTTATGATAGTTGAATTTGTTAGGTTTGTTAGTTTAAGGGTGTTTTACAAAAAA
The DNA here is from genome assembly GCA_022432975.1 of Begonia masoniana. Lineage (NCBI taxonomy): Eukaryota > Viridiplantae > Streptophyta > Magnoliopsida > Cucurbitales > Begoniaceae > Begonia > Begonia masoniana. Next base: position 10,463,057 of record CM039502.1, read on the forward strand.
AATCCATAGTTTAGGGGTTAAAATGGTTTTTACCCTTTATTTATGCTTTTTAATTATGTAAATGTACCAGTTAAGAGTCACTTAGAGAATAAAGTTTCATATTTGTGAAAGTATACTTAGATGATACACGTGAATGTACATATTTAAGAGATTCGTATATTAGATGTTTTATGTATCTTGTAATACATGTACCTAAGAATATTATATATTATTTAAGTCATAGTTTAAGGTAGTTGACTCTTGTTGGGAAAATTCCCTCAAATGTACAAAACATTCAAAAGTCAAAATAAGTCAATTGATCCTTCTTCATTATTTATTCTGCTTCAAAGTCTCTATTCCTTTTTTCAATAAATTTGTATAATAGCATATTTTCCAACAATTTAACTAAATTCTGAAAGAGACAATACTTTTGTACCTCTAGCCTAGAACTTCTCTTCCCATTTGGCCTGATTCGTAAAAGAATAACAGCTGTTTGGTCACAACAAACCAAGTTAGATTATGGTAAAGATGAAAATGCAATCAAATTATCTCTTGGATTTTATAATAAGAAGAGAAAATAAAGGTAGAATTTAACTTACTGCATCATTTCTTATGTTAAAAACAGGGGTAATTATAATAGAAATAATAAGATGTTTAAATTATAAAACAAATCAATATAAACATTGAATTAATATGTAAACACTAAAGTTTAGTTTGGGTGAACATTCTATTAGAAAATTAATTGCTTATTGTTGACAAACTTAGTGGATTATTATAGTCAACAAAATATTAGAAAATGGAGATAAAAATAAAATAAATTATTTATATTAATTAAATATTTAATTTTGAACTAAAATGGATCATATATGCCTACATGCATTTAATATAGAATAATTCTACTATTATTATCTTATTTTACTTTCTAAAAATATTTATTGATATGTCATATAATGATTGACACAGTTAATGTGTGACAGTCCGCCATGCGAAAGCAATGAGAGTTCAGTGTGAGGATCAAGCATATACTAGTGGGGTGCACAATCACACATCGCTTGGGAGAATAAAAAATGCATGATTCATAAGTAGAGTTTCTCTTCCTGCATAATACAAAACGTTTTGGACCAACTTCAAAAATAAATCCATGCGATCTCCAGCCAAAAGCGAACAATATTATACTGAGAGCGCCATAAGACGTTACATAATGCAATAAAATATAAATAATTCATTTACATTAAATGTATTTTAAATGTATTAATTATTGTTTGACACGTCAACAAATATATTTAGAGAGCATAATAAAATAAGAAATAAATTATTACTTTTCAATATAACTGGAGAAATTTGAGAATGAAGGGGAAAATGGAATATTAAGGAATTGCATTGATTTTCCATTGATAAAAAGATTCAATCTTTGTCTATGGATCTGAAAATCTGGGCCTGATCATGCTGGGTTTTTCTTGATCAATCTGAAAATGGCGTTTTTTATGGGCGAAGGAGAATCAAAGCCAAGATATCAATATGGTTGTTGACTTCAAGGTCTGCCAATTTTTCTTTGAAGGCGCCGAGCGGGACCATCATTGGAGAAATGGTCTTTCTCCTTCTTGGGCGCTAGAATTTTTAGTTTTAAGGATCTCCATTGCTAGATTTTCTTGGGGGTGCAAGCTATGGCGGATCACCACAACCACCACCACCGGCCTCATCGCTTTTCAGTCCCGGCTCGCCTCGCCCCGGCTACTACCTTCTCGACTGTCACCCCCAGATCTCTTTACCCTCGACATCCTCCGTCTTCTTCTACCCCAACTCCGAGTTCTTCCAAGCGAAATCTCTCTCTTCTCTATTCGAAATCTAGCAGCAAGAGCTCCATATCCCTTTCTTTTTTCCTTCTTCTGTCTCTTCGTTCTCTCTATTCTCTCCTTCCTTTTCTCCGTTCCTCTCCTTCCTTCTCTCTATTCCCCTTTACCTTCCTCGTTTCTCTCTTTACTTTCCTTCTCACTCTCTGTTTCTCCTTTTTTGGGTCACAATCTTCCTCCAAAATCGCTTTCAGCAATTCGAAGCAAAACCAATCTGTCTTGTCTCTCTCTTCGGTTACGCTATCGCAACATAAAGCATTGGGGGCCAAATCGATTCTGCTAGCCGTTACATTTCTTCTCCGATTTCAAGCGCTACGGTACTGCGGCACTGCGTCGATGATTCTCGCTGAATTGTCAGGAAATGTCGCTGCTCGATTCTTGGCTAACAACCAGGGTGATCCGATTAGAAATCGATCCTACCAGGTTCGTGGATTTCTCGCTATGTTCTTAGGTTTGTCTTTCTTATCCATTAGTTGGGATAGAATTGAATGCTTTCCCTTTACGCATTCATTCATTGATAAATATGGATGGGCAGTGTTTCCAAGAGATCATTGTTTAAGACTTCGGCCAATGTTACTCCCATTTTTATCTGGGTTTTTGAGTCGCTATGACCGTCTTTCTATGAACTGGGGAGCGATTAAACAATTGGGTCACAAACAAGCTCGTCTAATCTCGTTGTTTTACACAACTCTTGTGCTGGTCATTCCTGCTGCAATTAGCATCCTCCTGTTTTCAGCCGACTTTGATAAAGTTTCCATTGGAACTTTAGCTTGGCCTCTGGCAAACACTGTGCTTTTTGGGGTCCTTTTAAATGAAATTTACAGTGATGACAAGTTAGTCAGCTCCAAAGATTTCAGGAGTGAGTTCATCATCACTTTTCTGTGTACTCTTGTTTTGGAGCTCATTTATTTTCCAGAGCTTTCACTTTGGGGATTATTGTTCTGTGGATTACTGTTGTATGTTTCTGTTGGTGAATTGAATCCCTTTTACTCGAAGTATCTTGAGCTGGGCATAGGGCCCTCAGAGTCATTTACCACATCTGTTATGAAACCTATTCGTCACATATTGAGTCAGAGGAAATCACGGAAGATCGCCCTTTTTCTTCTGATCAACACTGCATATATGGTCGTGGAATTTGTAGCTGGGTTTATGAGCAATAGTCTTGGGTTGATATCCGATGCTTGTCACATGTTGTTCGATTGTGCTGCTTTGGCCATTGGACTATACGCTTCTTATATTTCTCGTTTTCCAGCTAATAGCGAGTTTAACTATGGTCGAGGGAGATTTGAGGTTCTTTCAGGGTATGCAAATGCTGTTTTCTTGGTTCTTGTCGGAGTACTCATTGTGTTGGAGTCTTTTGAGAGAATTTTGGACCCTCAAGAGATCTCCACCAATAGTTTATTATCCGTTTCAATTGGAGGGCTGCTTGTTAACATGATTGGTTTGATATTTTTTCACGAGGAGCATCATCATGCACACGCCGGCACTGGATCATGTTCCCACTCACACAGCCATTCGAACCATCAACTCGAGCATGGTCATGAAACTGATGGAAAGAATCAGAATGTTAATGCTGTTGACCATGGGCACATTGCTCAACATCATGGACATCATGGTCATCATCAGAAGCATCATGATCATGGCCATCATCATGTTCACAAATGTCATCCTCATGATACTGGCCATACCCATGATTGTAAACATGGCAATCATGATCATGGCTCCCATGAAAGCCATAAACTGGAAGAAACTCACAATCTTGACTCCTGCCTCGAGTCAAAAACTTGCTCTTCCCTGAGAAAGTTCAATCAGAATTCGGATGGTGAAAAGTTGAAAAAGCACCAACATCAGCACATTGACCACAACATGGAAGGTATATTCTTGCACGTTTTAGCAGATACGATGGGAAGTGTCGGAGTCGTCATATCGACCCTTTTGATTAAGTACAAGGGTTGGCTAGCAGCCGATCCAGCCTGCTCGATCTTTATATCTGTCATGATTATATCTTCAGTCATTCCACTTCTCAGAAACTCTGCAGAAATTTTGCTGCAAAGAGTCCCCCGGTCAAACGAGCATGAAGTGAGGGAAGCTTTAGCCGATATCACCAAAATCCGAGGGATCTGCGGAATTCATAATTTGCATATTTGGAGTTTTACCAACTCTGATGTAGTGGGGACAATCCAGCTTCATGTTTCGGCAGACTCTGACCAGGCCTCTATAAAGTCGAAGGTAGCAGAGAGATTACACAATTCCGGAGTGAATGATCTGACTCTGCAAGTTGAGTATGTAAGATAATTTAACTGTTTTGTTTTCCATAGATTTCATCTTCTTTAGAGGCTATGCAGGAGAGGGCTGATTGCCCATCAGGCCACAATTTCTTCAAGTGCTGCTTCTAATTTATGATAACAAATTAAGAAGCAGTAGAAATGCTGAGTATTTGGACATTTGAAAGAAATTTTCCCATGCTTGTATAATACTAGTTTTAGTCTGAAATGAAAAGGAGAGAAAGTTTACATTGCTTTTATGTAGGTTGGAACAGAGAGCTCTATTTATGCAGGAAGTAGGATGAGCATTAGATTGCTGCAGGAATCAGGATCATGGTTTGCATAGTGTTTGCTCAGAACTAGTTTAAACTTGCAAACTAGTGGACTTGGACTTTTATTTGTCTGAAAGTTGAGAGAGATAGTTATTCCATGGCCTACCACACGAATTACAACTACGTATTTTTCCAGGATGGCATAGTTCAAAGTCTATTATCTATGATGACTTTAAGTTTTTGACTGAAAGGGACTTCTTATATTGATTATTATTTGACCCAGTATTTTAAAAGAATATAATAATAAAATAAAGAGTTTTTTTTTTAAATTTAAACTTTAAACTATGATTTTTTTTTTTTAAATTAAACCCTAAACTATCAACCCTAACAATCTAAATATTAAATTATCGAAAACCTAACAAATCAAATCCTGGCGGACGGTCGATTACTGTCTGTTTGCTCGACACGAACGACCGATCTAAAAACGACGGTCGTCCGTTCTGTACAGTCCTATGTGGCACTGGACACGTCAAATCAGCAAAACGATTACGGGGTGGAGACTATTTATATTAAATGAGATTTGTTTCAAGAGAAAGATGCAGTGAACATGCGGTAAATATAATCTAACTTTACAGAACGGAGAGTCTCCACCCCCTAATCGTCTGGTCGATCCGATGTGCCCAATGTCACGTAGGACTGTGCAGAACGAACGACTGTTATTTTTAGCTCAACCGTCCGTGTCGAGCAAATGAACAGTGATCAACGTCAGCCAGTATTTGATTTGTTAGGTTTTGGATTGTCTAAGGTCTGATAGTTTAGGGTTGGGTTTAAAAAAAAAATCCTAAAAAATAAACGAAACGTCGTATATGTAAGGTTTTCCATCCTCCCCCTACGCGTCGTCAGATCGGACTTCAAAAGTTGGACTCATATAACAGCGAGACGCCAGACCGCTGTAATTTTTCCTTCTTTATGGAAGTTTCGAAGCCATGCGAAGATAATCTAAGAGTCTTTACGAACTCTGACTTCGGTTTTCTGCAGAGTGCAGATGGGAAGCTCAGACCAGAAGGTGGTTGCCGTTATTATGGTGGGGGGGCCTACCAAAGGTATTTATTTCATTCTTTGTCTCCATCGTTGATAATTTTTCCCAGGTCTGGTTTTTATTTCTGTTCGTGATCTTTTACAGGGACCAGATTTCGTCCTCTTTCGTTCAATACTCCCAAGCCTCTATTCCCTTTGGCTGGCCAACCCATGATTAACCATCCCATTTCGGCTTGCAAAAGGGTTTACTTTCCTTCGCTTTGCTCTGTTTTCAAAATTTCTGTCAAAGTTTGAAAATTTTTGAATGATCATGTAATGTGTTAGCTGATATCTTGGTTTTATCCCTCAAGTTTTGATGCTTTCCTTTCAGATACCAAATTTAACTCAAATTTTTCTCATTGGGTTCTACGAAGAACGGGAATTTTCTTTATATGTGTCTTCTTTATCAAATGAGTTGAGATTACCAGTGAGGTGACTGATCACTTTGTATTTAACCATATTGTTTCACAAGTTTTTGAAATCGATGAAAGTACACTCTTTTTTTTACACCATTTTAAGGATGTTTCTTTGTTGTGTTTTATTTAGGTACATGAAAGAGGATAAGCCACATGGCTCAGCTGGTGGCCTCTATTACTTTAGGGATATGATCTTGGAAGATAGCCCGGTTTTATTTCCTCGCATTGTCTTTTAACTTGTTATAGCTCATTCCCCTCTGTTATGCCACTTTCTTTACATGCTTGTATTCGTGTTTTGCAGTCACAAATCCTTCTGCTGAATTGCGATGTTTGCTGCAATTTTCCACTTGCAGAAATGCTGGGTTAGTTGCGTTCTTCTGTAATTTATATGATGATTTAATCACTCTAATGCTTAACCGTGTCCTACGTTTATATTATTGTTTGCTTAGTTATAGAGATTATTTTTACTGGGGCTCATATTTTATCTGTTGTCAGAGGCTCACAAAAGCTATAACGGAATGGGAACTATGCTAGTTAACAAAGTTGGTACACTTTTTCTTTGGAATTTTTTTTTATTAATAACTGAGTAAAGTACAATTTATACCATATTATTTAGAGTAATTTACATAGGGTAAATATCAATTTGTAGTCGATACCTCGAACTTTGAATCTCGTCAATTGTGACCTTGTACTTTGACACGTTATCAACTGACACTCCCGTTAGACTGTCAGTTAAAAATTTGCCATGTGCACCGCACATGGCACGAAGAAAGAGGGAAGAACCTTCTTCTTCGCACCCTTCAATCCTCCACCATTGCCAAGAGAGAGGAGGGTGAAGAGAGAGTGCGATGAATTTAAGGGAGGTCAGATGCATAAAATGCAGAGGCTTATAATTTTCAGTGTTTCTGCTTTTGCTATCATGCTGGACAGTTTGGATAAAATTGAAAGCCCTTCTGAGTTAAAGAAATACTACGAGGCTTGCCGAATTGATCCCGACAAAATTCCGTCTCTTGAAGATTGTTTCTCTTCTGAATTTTTCGATTTTGTTATTGCTGTACGATCTCCACATGTTTAATTCTGGAAATATTTATAACTCCAGTCGAGTGATTGAGAAGCCTTTTATGAATTCGTTGGAGAGTGAGTATTAAGAGCAAACTGAAACACTAGGATATTGGACCATTCAATCCAGTTAAAACGTTAAGAGAATCAAGCTCAAAAAGCTGCCATTTTTGTCTGCAATGGCTTGACAAACAAGCTCCAAGATCAGTGATTTATGTGTCGTTTGGGACAACAACGGCCATGGAGGAGGAACAGATTGAGCCTGAGGAGCTTGCAATTGGGTTGGAGAACAGCAAGTAAAAGTTCATCTGGATACTGAGAGATGCTGATTTAGGAGAGATGTTTTAAATGGAGGGGGTGAGAGAAAAGCTAAGCTTCCCGATGGGTTTGAGGAGAGAGTGAAAGAGAATGGGATTGTAGAGAGAGAATGGGCTCCACAGCTGGAAATTTTAGGGCATGAAGCTACAGGAGGGTTTATGAGTCACTGTGGGTGGAATTCATGTATGGAGAGCATGTCCATGGGAGTGCCTTTAGCTGCCTGGCCAACGCATTCCAATCAGCCAAGAAACACGGTTTTGGTGGTGGAACTGCTTCGAGTTGGAGTGGTCGTAAAGGATTGGAAGAGGAGAGGTGAGCTTGTGAGATCGGATAGCATTGAAAAGGCTCTGAAAACCCTAATGGCATCAAAGGAAGGAGATGAAATAAGGAAGAGAGGGCAGCGGAGCTCGCGGCGCTCTCAGGCTAGCAGTGGAAGTCGACGGAGTTTCTCGATTGGAATTGGACTCTTTCATTGCCCATGGAAATTTTTTAACAGTGCACGTAACAATTTTTTAACAGACATACTAACGGAGTGTCAATTGATAATGACTTAAAGTACAAGGTGTCAATTGACGAAATTCAAAACTCGAAATATCAGCTGCAAACATTCTCATACTTTAAGGGTCAAATTGATATTTACCCATTTACATATTAGATCTTATACTACTTTTTTGACAAATAGAATCCTACTTTTCACTGTCAGTTATTTGGATCTTATCGTCAAATTTATTCATTAAATCCAGAATGCGTTTACCATGTTTTTTATTTAAACTTACAATTTCAAACCCGATTTCGAAGTCAATCGATCTCATCTTTGGCGATTTTTAACTCCGTTGATCTACTTTTTGGCGATTTAGAATTCTGTTGAGAGATTGACAGAGTTCGAAATTGAGTTAGAAATCATTGAATGAGTTAGAAATCGGACTAAAACATATGATTCAATAAAAAAACACGGTATACACAATTGAATTTAAAAGATAAATTGATGGTAAAGTCTAAATTGTTGGTAACTAGAAAGTAAAGTTTTCGTTTGTCCAAAAAAATAGTTAAGGTCTAATATGTAAATGACTCCAAATGTTAGGATCTAAAGTGCACATTATCTTCGATAATATAATTAATGTAAAGTAGGATTGTGTCCCTGCCCTCCATTTTATTGCTGTTTTTACTTACTTTTTCTTGTCTTTTTGTTAATTTATGCTGATTATATCTAGGTTTCTGCTGAATCCGCTTGCCAGTTTGGTGAATTAATCGCCGATCCAGTCAGCAAGGAATTGCTACATTACATAGAGAAACCAGAAACTTTTGTATGTTATACATATATGTTTTTTTTCTCTTGGTTGAAACTCCTTAGACTTATACGAAGATCACAGTTTCTCGAGTTGATGATTTGGAATGCAGGTCAGCAATTTGATAAACTGTGGTGTATACGTATTCACGCCAGATATTTTTACCACCATTAGAGACGTCTCCACTCATCGGGAAGGCAGAGGTTAGTCGTTGTCATATGTATTAGTGTAATGATATTGAATCTTGGAAAACTTTTTTTTTCTTTATTTTCAACTATTTGCAAAATGTAATGGCTTTGTTCGTCTTTACAAAGCAGTTTTCTTCGATTATCTGAGTATGATGTAAATTTTTACAAATTGTAGCTAATCTACGCCGAATCTCCAGTTTTGAAGCCCTCCAATCTGCAACTAGGTTAATCTCTTTCAATCCTTTCATTGCTGTTTAACTCCGAATTTTAATTGTGAAACCTGAAGTGAAATGCTCTTCTATATTCATCTTTTTACCGATAAATATTATTTTCATTTTTTTGTTTATACGGGTGCGTTCTTGTGGGTATTCATTTATCTTTTCGACTGCCTATTTACGAAACAGGACACTTCCCTCTGACTTTGTAAGATTGGACCAAGATATTTTGTCACCCCTTGCCGGAAAAAAACAACTATACACTTACGAGACCGTGCATTTTTGGGAACAGATCAAAACTCCAGGGTAAGGTCATGTTTTTGATGTATTCATTTTTCTTCTTTGTAGTAGTGTACTGTATTGACATTGCTGCCATTGTTGACATTGCAGAATATCTTTGAAATGTTCAGCTTTATATCTTGCTCAGTTTCAGTTAACCTCCCCCCATTTATTAGCTAGTGGAGATGGTACTGAAAGTGCTACTATTATCGGCGATGTTTATGTTCATCCATCGGCAAAAGTACATCCAACTTCAAAGGTAGTTCATATTAGACCTGCGTAATGTCGATTTTCCTGTGGTAATGTTATTTTAGAGAGCCACTTCAACAATCATCAATGATGGGTGGAATGTGTTCCCAAGTAAAACCTCAGAGATCTAAATTTGCCTTTTCTTCTGAAATCAGATTGGTCCAAATGTCTCTATTTCGGCAAATGTCCGAGTTGGTTCAGGGGCTAGACTTATAAGTTGCATCATCTTGGACGATGTTGAGATTATGGTACGGGAGTGGATAATTTTGCAGCAAAGTCGGGTTTGCGGATTGGTCGTCTGCATGTTGATAAGTAACGCATTTAATCTCTCTTTACAGGAAAATGCAGTTATCATTAACTCTATTGTTGGGTGGAAGTCCTCGGTCGGGAAATGGTCACGCGTACAGGCAAGTCCAGCTATGTAATTATACCTCTCATATCATATCGGTTTGTTTGAATGTTAGACTTAAGTGACTTGAATTCTTTTTTAATCGAGCCGAGGTTTGTTTGAACGTTAGACTTAAGTGACTTGAATTCTTTTTTAATCGAGCCGATGGGTCCACGTTATGGATCTTATTGAGGATTTTGTTTTATTTTATAGATATTTTCTTTTGCCTGTGATTTTTCCCGAACGGGTACTTCCACGTTAAATTTCAGTGACTTGATATAGCTGAATGTTCCATCTAATCTCAATTCCTCCTATTTGCATGGCTTTGTTGTACAAATAAATTTGAACCCACTGATATGTGAAAATGGTAGTGAATCTATCAAATTCGTCAATGTTTACTGACTAAAACTTGGTTATTTTTTCAGGCTAATGGGGATTACAATGATAAGCTTGGAATTACCATTCTTGGTATGTGACAGATCTTAGTTTTGATTTCAATTTTATCAAAATTTTCCAATTTATTTTAGTTTTGCCGTGTCGCAGGAGAAGCCGTGATGGTTGAGGATGAAGTTGTGGTGACTAATTGCATTGTTCTACCCAATAAGACTCTTCAGGTTAGCGTACAGCAGGAGATTATATTGTGATACAGCCTTCCTCAGCTAATTTATAGTGAAAGCAGACTCTCCATACCTCAACTTTCAACTTCAAACATCTCATGTCACTGTCTTACAAATGTTTGTTTTGAGGGAATTTTGATTTTCAGAAAAGGTTGTTAACAGGTATTTTGCTGTGTTTTCTCCAACTGTTAAATACGAAGTATCCCAATATCGTCTTTGCAAAACTAACACAAATCGAGAATCTACGTCCGATTGCCGAGAATGTTTCAGAAGACGAGGAACCTTTAAAAGCTCACAATATGGAGGTCACACTGTAGAGGAACCGGGGAAGGGTCTTATAGGAGGCAAATGAACAGGCACTTTTTGTGGCTTCTTGGATATAAAAATGTGGAGTGGATAGTTCAAGTGTTAACCAATCAGATGACTAAGAAGGGGGGTGGGTGATAGAGGAAGAGGATCAGAGACTGGTTCGTCGTCGGTTTCCAAAAGGATGTGGAAATTACGTTCATCGGACAGTTATCCAACACTCCTTGGCCGAGGCCACTAACATTGTCTCTTACCGACCTCTGGTCAAGCATAATCTCCAAGCATCTATATCTTTCAGGCTGGTAGCCCCAAGCGATGCCTTGAATGTTTCTGTTCGAACCCGTTTGAAAGTTGTTTAAGTCCGTGTAGAAGACCCTTTCGTTGTCGATATCTGTCTTGCATCGAGCCATCCACTCTTTGTCAATGAATTCCTGACCGAGTAGTTGAACATGATATTCCTTGTCGATCAGAAACTCTTGAACCGTGTTCTTCCCATAATTATACAACGACAGGGGGTTTCCTCTGAGCGCGGCAAGAGAGGGAAATCAAAGATTTCTAAAGCAATCTCCCAATGCACCAAACCAATCTTTGCCTCCGCTTTCAAACTGGGGTCAGAACTGTTATAATAGAATATCTATTGGTGATTCCGTAAAATTAATCAAAGGTCTAGTTGTTGGGCTGGGCCGGACATTTTCGGCCATTCTTGCGCCCAAACTTTCCACCAGGACGATTAATAAATCCGAGAGAGAGAGACAGAGAAGGGGAGTTGTGCTTCGTGCAAGGCGGTCACTGGTTCTGCGATCTGATTTCCTCCGTTAGCTTTTTCTTCTCCTTAAGGTAAACTCTCCGATATAAATTAATGTTTTATATCATCTCTCTATTCTATTCGTGCCAAATTAGTTTCAATTTCTGATGTAAAAATCTTACAGATCTATTTATTTGCTGTTTGTTCAAAGAAATTTCTGATATCCGCATGTTTTAATTATGTAGATCTAAGAGCAGTGTCTTAATTTCGATTGTGATCAAATAATTGCAGTCATTTCCTCTCATGTTTCTAATTTGTAAACGTAGGTTTTCGTTTCCAATTGAGCAAGTAGCCTTTTGGTGTGTTGCTCTTTTACTGGTTCGAATTTTCCTTTTCCGATTAGAGATTTAAATTTTGTCAGTGTTAAATTGTATATATGATTGAATATATCTACGCGAGCTGTGGGCTAAATTATGAACTTCTCATTTCGCTGTTGATATATCAGTAATTTACAAATCAATTCAATTCAATTTTTTTTTTTTTACTGTTTGAGTTTTTGGGTGCAGAGTCGAAGGAATAAGAATTCATCTAAAGTAGATTGAAGAAGGATTGTGAGAGAAAGCCTGGAGTATAGGTAAAAATGCCATCACAGAAGATTGAAACGGGACACCAAAACACCATCCATGATGTGTCTATGGATTATTATGCAAAGCGCATCGCAACAGCATCATCTGATTTAACAATCAAGATAATCGGTGTAGGCAGCAACTCTGGTTCACAGCTATTAGCGACCTTGAGTGGTCATAAAGGCCCCATTTGGGAGGTTGCTTGGGCTCACCCCAAGTATGGTTCAATCCTTGCTTCCTGTTCTTTTGATGGTCAAGTGATAGTCTGGAAAGAAAACAGTCCAAATGTGTGGATGCAAGCTCATGTCTTCAATGAACACAAGTCATCTGTGAACTCTATTGCTTGGGCACCACACGAAGTTGGCCTTTGTTTGGCTTGTGGATCGTCTGATGGAAATATATCAGTTTTCACTGCTATAACGGATGGTAGTTGGGACATGAAAATGATTGAACAGGTCCACCCTGCCGGAGTTACCTCGGTTTCTTGGGCTCCATCTACAGCTCCTGGAGCTTTATTTGGATCAGGTTTGCTAGAGCCTGTTCAGAAGCTTGCATCAGGTGGTTGGGATGGTAATGTGAAGGTGTGGAAGCTGGACAATGGTGCCTGGAAAATAGACTGCTTTCCTGCCCGTCAGATGCACACCGATCTGGTAAGAAGCGTAGCTTGGGCACCGAACTTGGGCCTGCCGAAATCGACAATTGCTAGTGCTTCACAAGATGGAACAGTTGTGATTTGGGCTAATTCCAAGGGAAGCGAACAATGGGAAGGCAAAGTAATGAATGATTTCAAAAACCCAGTTTGGAGGGTGTCGTGGTCTCTCACTGGGAACTTGTTGGCTGTAGCTGATGGACAAAGTAATGTCACGTTGTGGAAAGAAGCAGTTGAAGGTGAATGGCAGCAAGTTTCAACAGTTGAGCCATAATTACAGGTTTTACTTAGACTTCTTTGTAATACACCATTTTGCTGCCTTGTTAGATCCCGTTCTCGTTTTTATAAAAACATGTTATGATTTGTATTGGTTTCATTTTTGGGAAAATCATGTTCCTAATTGTTTCTTCCCACTCTCTTGCATGAAAAATATTGTCACAAGCAAGCATAACACATCCCCCGTGAGTAATTATCATCCTCCGGTGTTTGTACATTGTCGATGAATACAATTTGCGAGTGGACACTGCTAGTCGAATGTCTAATGGGCAAGAGCAAGATTCATTGTTGCACATAAACTTACATGTAGCTAGGCGCCTTCACTAACGAGTGCCTCCTTCATAAAATCAAATGAGATAAAAACTTGATAATTTATGCATATGCATAATCTTACAATTGCATAGACTCCATAAGAGTTTATCGTGCGATCCTTTGCTATCAAAGACATCGCAATTTGCAACTGGCACACGCCCTGCATTTGTTTGGCGACCTAGTTTGTCGCCCCATTGATCGACGGGCGTCTCCTTTGGAGGCTGACCAGTGAATAGTAAGCTCCGGCAGGCCCCTTAGACAGTAGTGTCGAATGGTTCCCTTTTTCTACAACCTTTCCCCTATCCAACACAGCAATCTGATCACAGTTCTGGATGGTGCTCAATCTGTGCGCCACTACCACACTAGTCCTCCTCACCATCACCCGCTCGAGCGCATCTTGCACTACTTTCTCCGACTGGCTATCGAGTGCGCTCGTCGCTTCGTCTAACAACAGCACGGCTGGGTCTTTCAGTATGGCTCTGGCTATTGCTATCCGTTGCTTTTGACCGCCCGAGAGCTGCACTCCCCGGTCACCGCACCACGTGTCGTAGCCCTCCTTCAGTTCCGGCGATGAATCGTGAGCGTTGGCTGCTCGAGCTGCCCTCTATGATCTCCGATTCCGTGACTTTAATCGGAGGCTCCATATGTAATGTTCTCTTTGATTGTTCCGGCGAAGAGCGTCGGCTCTTGGCTACCAGTGCTATGTGTTTCCTAAGAGCTCTCAGGTGATAGGATCTTATATCTCGACCGTCGATTTAACTGCCCCTCGAAGCGGATCGTAGAATCTCTCGATCAAGCCGATGATGGTCGACTTCCCGGAGCCGCTCTGACCCACCAACGCCGTTGATTTCCCCTCTTCGATACTGATTGAAAATCCATTGAATATCATCACATCTGGCCTAGCCGGGTATGCAAAATCAACGTCACGAATTTCTATATGGCCGTTAATTTACTCGGCTTTATCCCATCTGGGTCATCTGGTTCGATCTTAGTATACCGATCTAACAACGGCAAAGACAGAGCCACAGCCTCAGACCCTTGGCTAGATCCGTAGTCATACTTCCGGCATCGGCAATCACTCGGCCGGTGCTCACTAAAATCATAAACGGCTCAAACAGAGCTTTTGCTGTGATGTATCCTCCGGCCACGAGCTTACCACCATACCAAAAATCCAAAGCCAAGTCATAGTGGTGAGGCTCTGAGAGGAGCCGAGGCCTAGTCCAGCGTACCAAGATTGTCTAATGCTCTCCCTTCTGGGTCCTTCTTGAGACTTCTCGAGCATTTTCAATATTCGATTTTGGGAAGAGAAGGCCGTGATTGTTCGGAGATTGGACACGGCTTCTGCAGCAAGTTTGCTGCTTTCCCTCTCCTTGAGCTTCGACTGCCTTGCGAGACATATTTTTCAGAAGGACACGCCTGGTGTAGAAGCAGACTATGATGATGGGTTGGACTGCATCATTACAATGGCTAATCTCCATGCTATTACCAGACCCATCGTGAAGGCCACCGTCACCGCCGAGAAGGTTTGCACCAGAAGGGCCATTCTGTCTCCGACCAAAGATCTCACCTGCAAAAAACAAAAACCAAATCTTGTTCTGATTCGATTCTGGGTTCGTCTATATTGATTGCAGAAATATAAATCACGATTACTGCAATTTACAGTAGTTCATTCTTGATCGGAAATTCATGTCAGTTGATACAGATTGATCGATCGGAAGTTTTCTTACCACATTGGCATCTTGGCGAGTCTAGAGCAGATAGCGCCGCTCGAATTCTCGTCCTGATCGAACCAACCGACCTCGAAAGTCAGAATTTTCGAAAGCATCATATCTCTAACCCTCTTCGTTACGTATTCCCCCATGTAAGCGAAACTGTAATGCTGGCTGATGTTGATCAGCAACGAGAATGCTGCTAATCCCAGAAACCACAGTGAGTAAGTCCGCGTCTTTTCTTTGATCTCTTGGTGGCTCGATGAGAAATACACAGAGATCATCGATCCCATGGCAAATGCGTACGCGGTTGAACTGCGCCGAACAGTACTGCGCTTACGCAGCCCAGACTCGCTTGCTTCCACTCCGGCCTATTCAAGGCCAGCAATCGCCGAAACGACGGGACTGGAGGTTTTTCATCGACGGCGCTCTTGCTGTTCTCTTCTCGGGCGAGGGATAGAGATACTCGTCCAGAGGCCGCTGAGTTTGCTGACTCGAGCGACTGACGATTGAGAGCCTCCGACTACTGGTGTTGTTTCCGATCCAAGGCCGAGAGAGATGACGAAGCGTAGGGTTGCGAGTCTGTTGAATCTCTTTCTTTCTCTGTTTGCTGGAGATGAACGAGGGAGGTGTAGAGGCCATTTCGTCTTGGATTAGGTCATCGTGAGACCCGGACTCCATGACTTGGCCGCTCTGGATGACGGAGATTACATCGGCGTTACGGACGGTGGACAGTCGGTGGCGATAACAATGGTGGTCCGGCCGACGGCGGCTTTGTCGAGCGCTTCTTGGACGACTTTCTCTGATTCGGAGTCTAATGCACTGGTAGCCTCGTCTAGGAGTAGGATATGAGGCTTCTTGAGATAGCCCTAGCAATGGCGATTCTCTGCTTCTGTCCTCCTGACATTTGAACTCCTCTCTCTCCGACCTGGGTATCATATCCCTGTGGCAACTGGGATATGAAATTATGAGCATTTGAAGCCTTAGCAGCCTCCACTATGTCTTCCATGGTAGCCTCTTCCTTCCCAAAAAGTATATTCTCTTTGATTGTAGTAGCAAAAAGTGCAGGCTCTTGGCTAACCAGACCCATCTGTGACCTCAGCCATTTGAGCTGAAGCTTATCTATGGCTACCCCATCCACCATTATTACTCCTCCTAGTGGGTCATAAAATCTCTGCAACAAAGAAATAACAGTCGACTTGCCGGACCCACTTCCCCCCGACCAACGCCACAGTTTTCCCCGCCGGGATCCTTAAGCTGAAGTCTTTGAATATTATACTTTCCGGCCTTGATGGGTATGCGAATGCAACGTGACTGAATTCCACTTCGCCGGAAACAGTCTCCAAAACCTCCCCTTCCATGCTGTCTGAATCTATCTTGGGAACTCTATGTATCACCTCCATTATGCGTTCGCCGGCCGAAAATGCCTCCGAGAAGTACTTCACGTTGGATAAGCCTGAACCTAAAGCTCTGTTTAGAATAGAACAAGATAACACATTTCACAAACATTTTTTTATTATCTAAAACACAAAAACAAGGAAGAAGAAGAAATTGAACTTACAATCCTCCAACGGCGACGGAGGCTCCGACTACAAAAACAGTTCCTCCGCAGCTCCATGGTACATGACCATTCTACTACCATACCAAGCCATAAAAGACCAAATAGCAAAAACGATGCATTACTCCAATAGCTAACCCTTTAGCCAACCCTTGCCTCAAACCCAGCTTAACAGACCCTGTAAGAGCGGAAGAATACTCAGCCGCCGTCTTGCTTCTCCGACAAAAGCATACACTGTTCTTAGTAGAAGAAATAGCCTGTTCTGCAACTGTTCCTGCTTTGTTGTACTCTTCTCGTATGTTCCGAGCTAGATTAATTAGCGTTTGCCCGTACATCAGGCCTGGAATCACCAGAAGACCACGAATGGAAAGCCGACGATTGCCAGCCGCCATAGTAGCGCAAAAGCTGCTACGTAGCACCCGATAAACATCGCGCCATTCATTAGAAAATTTGGAAGCTGCTTCAACGGAGGACGAATAAAAAAGATCAGACCTTTCATCAAAACACTTGTTTTTTATACAGTCCTGAAAACAGTAGATTCGTTGCTATGACAGCATAAATTATTACTTTTTAAATGATATTAAATTAACACCAGGAAACAAATAGTCTCCATAGTCTGAGATTATCCTTCATTTTCCATTTGCGGGCTTCAGGTTTAAATATATTGTCAAACTGTTTATATGACTAAACAAGATATAATTAATCTAAAAATGATAATTAAGGATTAACATAACAAGATTAACCTTTCGCTTAAAACGTCTTGGATACGAGGCTATCACTAGAGACGCTGGTAATGACCTCAGAAGTGCTGGTGACGTGCAAATCGAATAGGCAACTTCCTGACGAAGCACTGCCTTCAATATCTTGCTCTCATTCTTGTTGCCTGCCTTTCTCCTGTTCTTGTCCAGCAGTATCCCTCTAATCCCCAAGAAAGTAGATGTATTTCAATCAAATCTTCCTTTAATTTCGTTAAATTCCGCCATTAAATGAGCAAACAGAAAACCCACCTAGAAAACTGGCCACAAATGCTCCACAGGCAACGTACAGTAGCGCCACTGCATTCTGTCTCCCACAAAAGCAAAACCCGATCACCCATCTGTCTTTTTCTTTATTCTAGAGAGAGAGAGAGAGACAGGGATAGAGAGAGTGAGAGAGGTTCATTGAGTACTTGTTGATATTCTGCTGAAAGGAATCTTCGATGGAGGTCGACGATGATGAGCCATACGATTCATCAAGGTACTGGTGACGTACAGCACCAGAGGCGTTGATATTCCGTCGCCGACGGCTCCGAGGAATCCGAGCGCCATCAACCACTTATCAGCGGCGTCTGCATGCATGAAAATCGATCTCAATGTTCCGATCGTCTTCTTCCTCCTTTCGACTCCACCCTTTTCCTCTCCCATTTTCTCTCACTTTCTCGGCAGAAAAAAAAAATTATAATAATCAGAAGTCAGAATCCCATGTCCAATTCATTCAATGACTGCCGCAGGCACTTGAAGTTGGGAGGAGGAAACTTAGGGAAGAGAAAGGTCATATATAAGGTGTGCTGGCGCGTGTACTTTTAATCCCGCGCGTGTAAGATAAAGAGAGAAAAACGGTGACTTTTCTCTCTTTCCAATAAACACTACTTGTATTAGTTTTTACTCCTGTTATAATAATATCAATTATTAAATATTCTGAATTTCTAAATGTCAGATGGAAAAAAAAACAGTTAAATCAAGACGATGATAATGTAGTAGTCTAAAAAAAATAAAGTCAACACTTCAAATTAAGTCAATATAATGTTAACTGTGTCGATGACGGTTGTCCTACTATAAAATTGTTTATTTTGAGCTAAATCTCACGCGATTTTATTTTTGAGGTTAGCCCAAAAACACGTTGTAGTAATTAGAGATAAAAGTTTTACTTATAACCATACATTTTCCCTTATTTCAACGATATGTTATTGTACACCCCCATTAGTATGAGTTGTATCATCTTTGACTTCACATGGTGGATTGTTACAATTTCTTCATTGGAGGCTCGATGTTCCTGTCAGTCCTCATTTACAGTTTAGTTTTTGTTACGATCATTTTAACGTATCCAGTTCTTTCAGTATAAAATTGTTTGTTTCGGGGTCGAATCCCACATGGTTTTGTTATTTGAATTAGCTCAAAGCATTGTGTACTATTTAGAGAATAAAACTCTATTATTAAGTCATCTTTCAGCATAAAAAATTGTATACACTCACTTGTATGATCTAAACTTTCACACTAGGACGTCTTACCTTCACATGGCTAGGGGTGGACACGGTCTGGCTCAGGTCCACCTTGGAACAAGAACTGGAACTATGGGAGTCTGGGATCGGAATCGATCATGTTTCGCGATTTAGTTCTAAATTTTAATTTTTTAAAAAAAAATATATACATTTTTTATTGTTTTGGAGTTTAGGTCAAGTTTTGACTCATTTTCGAGTATGTGCCGTTTTTTACAATTTTGTATCTGGTATTAACCGGTTTCGGGTCAAATTTTTGACCTACGTTTTGTTTGGTTTTCAACGATTTTTGATCCCAAAACTGTGGACCAGACCGCAGGTCTTGAGGATTTTGAAACGGAACCGATGTAGGTTGGGTTGGGATTTGCCCACAATTGCACATGGCGGGATGCCATAAATTTAATTAATTAATAAAATAAAAAGTCAAAAAGAAAGGCTAATTTGTTTTGTTCTTAAAAAATAAAATAAAAAAATTGGAGAGATGGTATTAAAACAGTGACTGCGTCACTATGACGCTGATTGTCACAGTGGGACCCCATCCCCAATAATTTTACCAAATTGAAATCCCGCATAGTTAATTATAAATATTAAATATATTTAACTGCACGTATATTGACATTATATGAATTTCAGGGAGTGAAGTCAGTTGCCAAACTCCATAACTATTTGGCCTCCTTCTAGACGCATTGCACAATTTTTGGTTTCAACCAATTAAATAAATGTCACAAATTGGGAATGTACATGAACATGCACATGATTAAACCTTTAAATAATAATTATTATTTATTCGCGGAGACTTTGGCTATTTTATTATTTATTATTATTATCATGATGTAATCATTGCTGTATCGATCATTAGCCTAACCATGAAGTACACTCTCCCCAGCTGGCCAGACAGACGTTGTTTGATGCTGACGTCTTCCCTTACGTCATCTCCTCTTACATGTTTTGGTCGTTCCAACGCAAACATAGATTAGTTAAAAGGATTTTATATTTTAGTATAATTAATTATTAGTGTTCATAATTAAAGTGTTTAATCGATCAATTTAATAGTCCTAACACGATCCAAGCAAGACAAGATTAATAATTTAATTTTTTAAAAATAAAAACAAATTGGGAAGACACACGTGTACAATAGATACATATAATTATAGATTTGTTACTATATATATATATATATATATATATATATATAGTGTTAATAATATTTGGATCGTGGTTATCGCAATTATTTGATTTGTACGTGAATGTGGTTTTAAAATATCAACTGATTTGTATATGTTTTCACAGTAATTGTGATTTAGAAATGTAATAGACCAATTGTTGTTGTCAGGGAGGACGTCATTCGAAGGTCGACACAACCAGGCTAGTCGGATTCCTTCATCTAAGCTCGATAAATGAAAATCAGGCTTTGTGACGCTCGGTTTGAGCCGGGGTATGACCAATCAAGATCTTCACATAGGGTCTCGAGCCAAAGTAGAGATTGAGTTGAATTGTCACGTGGGATCTATATAAACCAGTTGTCCAATTATTTTTTTCTTTTTTGGACTATATTTCAAGTGTGCACGAAATTCTTCAACCGTGCAGAATTAAATGTTAAAAAATACATTTTTAATGGATAATAGATGAGAAACTCAATTCACTAGTTTCAATTAGAACACACATGTATTATTGGTCCAAGTTATTTGTAAACGTATCAGAGATCCTATTAGTAAGTCGAGTTGAGCAGATTTTGACAAAGAACTATGAAAGCCAATGTCCTTTTCTAGCCATTGTTACGAGTGTTTTTAAAGTGTCCCTTTGCTTTCACAATTTAAACTTGACCAACACTTTCTATCTCATACTAACGACGAGTGAAGAAAATTCAACGTAAAAAATAAGTATAAACTGAGTTTTGTGCCTTTAAATAACATAACTAATTAACGGATCAATATGAATCGTCTCGAACTCCATACCCCAACTCAAACTAGTTCTATCGATATTACAACCACAATGTTTTTTTATTTAATTTTTGAAGCTTTTTCACGTGAAATGGGAAGAATCAGAGCATATTATATCATCTCTACTGTTGCTCACTGCAGACATGTTTGACGATTTGGTTCGTGGAGGTATTGATCCCTGAGATAATAGATCAGTTCACCAGCTAACGCACAATCCTTTCACCACATGTCGTATCTGTTTCACTTTGCACTCAAAGCTAAAAAAGCTTACAACGTTAAGGTTTTCAGCATACTCAGAATCTAAGCACTATCGAACAAACAACCTGACTTCTAAGGTTATGAGAAATAACAATTATCAGTAATATACAATTTTAATTCTTTTATTTTTAGCGATTATCATATTCTGTCACCGAAGGTCGAAAGAAAAATCAGACTTCAACGCTGAGATTTTATGCAAAAAAAAAAAAAAAAACCTTACACGAGAAATTTCTATGTGTCAAACATGAGGGTGCATTACTAAGTAAATTATTCTTTAGAATTTGTAGGTTACTTATATGTTATTTGTGCCGTCATTATTTGATACATCAAAATATGTTTAAAAAGAATAAATAAGAAATAAACGTTTTATTGTTATTGCATAATGGGCATTTCGAATTACTGCCCGACTAACAGAATTCAGTCATTGTTACCGGTAGAAGGGTGATATACTTTCCACTTAAGACGCAGGATTGAACAACTACTAGGAAAAACAAACAAACCTACTCACCCCAATAATCAAAATGATTTCAATCAAGTTTCCATCTGGGCAAGTTCTTAGAACCTAATTACTCCTACTGTTATTATAGTTTTGCTCTTAATCATATGTTTGCCCTAGTCGAGATTCCCATGAATGTAGAAAACAGATAATGCATATTTGGGCGGGTTATCTGGTTTGTCCTCATTCCCTTCAACACTTGCTGTTCTTGATCACTTTTTGTTGTTGAAGGAATCAAAAGCACACACAATGGAAATACCTATGGGCTTTTATCATTGGTGGAGTGATACAAAAATTTCCTCATCTCGAAGAAAAACTGTTGTGACTTCCCACACCTTTCGTGTAAAAGATTGTGAGTGAAAGTGCAGAGGGAGAGGCTGGTGGAGAATCCGGTAATTTTAGTGGCGATATTCTAATGTTTTTGGTCTGAATAAATCCAACACAGATTTGTGTTTGAGGTTATCCAAACCTCGTTGTAATAAGTGGGGCTGAGATATTCTAACCTTATGCTTTACTCACGTTTTTTTTCTCCCTCCCAAGCCGATGTGAAAATTGCCACTCCCCCCGTAGACTGAGCCCATCACAATCAACAGAATATTAATTGTCTTTATATCCTTCCAATGTAGACTGCCATAAGCAGAAATAGAGACGTTGATTTGCAAAGTCCTAACCTTTCATTTATCATAACAGATCCTTCGTTGACTGTTTGGAAGAAGTTTTTTTAGTCTCTCTTCTGTGTTCAAAAATGCGTCCCTTAAAACTTCTGTGTGATTTTACGGTTAAAAGGTTAGCTAGATAGTATTGTTACTAGCTTACACCCATATAGTTTTCTTTTGTATAGTATATTAGAGATGGATCCTTATTATGACATACCCATCTCACTCTTTACTTACAGTAACGGGAATGGTACCCTTCGACTTTGGATCAGATCCTGACCTTGATTTCCGGTATGAGTTATATGAATTAACTGAGATACGCCTCACGTTTATGAATATTGAACAAAATAATAATAACGAAATCATAACCCGCTCAAGTATAGATGTCTGTTGGGTTGAATAATGTTGACGTGCGAGGGAACCCAAAACCAACAATCCTGCTACTGTTTTCCTCCGTACTAATTCTAGAGGTGATCTCACTAGAAATGTACCCTCAACCAGTACTACCGCAGATTTTGAAGCATTCTCTTCTATAATACGACCCACTCCACCACGTTTAAGATATCACAAACGAGCACGAACGAAATCATACCCCACTTAAGGTTGCCCAGGATAAATTTGCCAAAAGGGGTAAGAATGCTGGCCCACACAAATCCTCTCTACATAGCACATAAACACGACTAGGTGAGGGAGAGTAGTGCTGCTCAAGCCATACCTTGTCTCTTCAACAAGAAGTAAAAGATACGATACAAAGGTGAAACCATGGGCCAGGCGCCGTGTTTAGTGGAAATTATTGTCAGGTTTGTATGTTTGTCTCACTTTCCAAGTTGCATGGGGAACCATGAAATGACTAAGGTAAAGCAACTCTTATTTTAATCAAGATTCTACTAACCGTCTTCCACACGCACTCTCTCTATACACTACTCTTAGACTATAGTATTCCTTTCCTTAAGCACCTTAGTAGCCAACTTTTCATCGTTTCGCGTTTATTATATCACACTATCTTATTTGAAATGTGGATCTATAATTCAGTTATAAAACGATTCCAATCAATTAGTTTGATTGAAGTCATTTACAAATCCATCCGTAGTGAAACACAAATTTGCAAGGGTCAATTATCCAATTTTCTCCGTTCTATTTTTTTTTTTTAATATTTTCGAATATTTAGCTAGTTTTTGGTCTCAAATAAATATTACTTTTATCGATTGATCGTATTTAGTATATTATGAATCATATTAGTTTACACTTTTAATTTATATTATTAAATCAAAATATATTACTTCTCTTATTTTTCACAACTAATTGTTTTTCTTTCTTTTCACAGTATTGAAATTGGGGACGGGGCGAAGCTGTATAATGGATTGACACTTACAGTTGGTTGAAGTCCGGGCCCGTCTATGGAAACAATCTTTCCGTTTGTCTCGAAATCGGCCCAAAAGACTGGAGCCGGTCGACGATTGGCATCCCTATTCTGTAAGAAGCGCCGCGGAAGCAGCGGGAATAGGACTCAAATGTTCATGGCGGTAACAGATCCTATTGATCAGTTTTCCGAGTCTAAGTCGTTTCCTTGTTGGCTTTTTTCCTCTAGGGACTGGTAACTCGCTTTCCTTTATTGGAGGCACTTTAGTGGAGTGAAATTTGCACAGCCGTTGGAAGACATGCCTTTTGGCTATGGATGGTATTTTCTCTTGCTTGTGTGTTGTTTCCGGTGGGGATAACGACTGTGAGACGTAAGTAAACGCGCTTAGTTCCATTCGTTTCGTATAGTTTGCTTCTGGACGACGCGCTCTACACTACTACAAAGTTCAGTTGGTTTTTCAACGCTTTTTTCGTCTATGTAAAGCCACAGAGTTGTTTGAATTTGAGATAGAGAAATGGAAAGGTTTCTAATAATTAGTCGAATCTGCTACCCGCTGAGCTCCCAGCAGCCAGTGCCAACCGAAGAAAACCGCTGAAAAGAGCTCAAGGGGACTAAGCTGAAATTTACTTTTAGACAAAGCTTCAATCTATCGCTGGAGTTGAATTAGCTGTGCACTTGGTCGAACCAAGAGCTTCAAGGTTTCTCGTCCTCTTCTTGTATATTTTGTAATATTATTGATTTACGAAATACGCATGTTTGCAAAGGTGACGAAACATAAATTGTATCAACTTCTTTTACTGGTTTTTGTCTTGAAATAGAGAGTAGAAGTTCCTCCTCAATTATTTATTTGAATCACTTTACATGAGTGCTTTGCTAACACCTGTTAGATTTATTACACGAACAAAATGAGGAATTACGATAACTCAGATATCTTCTCCAACTCATCTGTAGCCACGTAAGAAAGACATTGATGTAGTACTCTCTTCTTCACGCCCATTTCTTCCCCCTGCATCATTTAATGAAGACCATTGTGATTTCTGTTCTGTGCATTTTTAACAATAGTCTCTTGTATTACTTTGAGAATCAGAATTCAATGGGAGAACTTACACTCTTTTAAGTGACGAACTCTTGGAATTAGTTTGACTTCATATTTCTATCTTTGGGTGAAATATGGCAGAGACAGGACGATGATCAGAAAAACTTATCTCGCTGCGAAAATAGAAGTTGCTTCACTCCCTTTCCAAACCACAGATTCGATCGCACCTGCAAGTAAGTACACGAACTCTACTCTTCATAATTTCTATCACCAACCTAATTGTTTTTTTGATCGAGATTTCTCATATGGACTAAATATGATTGTGTTGTTTTTAAATTGTTACCATGCGGAGTCCTCTGCTATCTCTCCCGATCTCATAAGGACCACCGAATAATTATTCAATTTTGAGAGAGTACTTATAGGTTTGGAGCAAATTAATGTGTCCCCTCTTTCCAACTTGAAATACACCATCTTGCCTTCTCTTTTCGAAGCTCTCAAACCTTGATTAGTTTTCCCAGTCTTGCTCTCTATCAACTGGGCCTGGCGAATTTGTCCTCCAATAAGCCTATTAGTTTGAGATCCCCGAACCAGAAGTATTTGACTACACAAGAGACTAACCATTAATGTGCCTAACTCTTTTGCTCACATCAAAGGTTTTGGCTTTTGTATTTCAGTTATTATGATTGAATTCAACAATACTGAGTCAAGGATCCTTACTCTGTAGTCCAAAATGTACGAGGAGATCAGGGTTTTGTCGTCATTGAGGAATGGAGGGAAAACAGTTCGCTTAAAAATCTCCATGACTTGTTTTGATTTCTTTCTTCTTTGCATCCCCTTATTTTCACCAGAAGCAAGTGGCAACAACAAACAAAAGCTAGTTCCGCAATGGCCATGCTAAACTGAACAGCGCCCTTGTTAACCCAGTAACCCTGATGCCGCAAGCAACTGAACAAACCCTTTTTACATTTGAGACCAGTAATTTCTGAGCATGTCCTTCTTATCCACACCATTATAACACTCCAACCATCTTCTTGCTTGCTAACAGCTATATCTACTTCCTCCTTATGATTACCATTTGGTCTTGCGATTGCTGTCCGTTAGATTATCATGGTATTTTGCATGCAACCTCATTCTTTTCCTTCAGACTCCCTTTCCTCGACATGATTCTCTCTGCGATTGATTGAAATTGGTGTTACCAAGGACACCCGAATTCATCAGTGAGGATTTTTCCTATTAACAGGTTCCATGCTTCTTGCTTTGCTCGATTCCTTCGGCTCCAATCACAGTTAGTGTCTTCAAGGTAGACTCTCTTGAAACCTGCATAGGAGATTAGTTGAGACGATTTTCTTAGGGAAGTAGGTATGGAATACATATTACAACCAGAATTCTTAAGTACCCCAGAACATAATTCGGCAGCAATCTTAAGGTTCAGAGGCCACTGTCCTAAATCCCAGTCAAGCTTCCGACAGGATGTCTCCCAGCGACATTCCGTACCCACAAAGATTCTGCATATTTCATGAATTAGCACTAGGAAGGATAAAGACTATGTCCCCTGCCATGTTTCCCCCGCCGCCTCCCTGGTAGAGTAGCTATCTTACCTTACTTCATCGGCAAATGCGTGCTCCATTTCATTTTCTTTTTCTAGTTAAGACCTGTCGTCTTCATCTCCTGCCCCATCTGTGATGACAATCAAGAACTGAATTTCCAGGGTATTGTTTATGTTCACTGTAAAAAAAAAAAAAAAAGTAAAACAGAGACCTACATGAGTGACAGTTATCAGCTCTCTTTGGCTTCCTCCTGAACTTCCTAGATTTGAACTTTGTTTCCTTCCCGTGGCTCATGAATTATATCCTATCCAATGCATACATAGCTACACATGACAATCCTCACGCTTCCTGTTCTTCCTCTGATGATTACCACTCAGTTCTTCTCCCCCCTTTTTTTTCCAATTCTCCTTAAAAAAGGTCACGTCTTTCTGTAGAAATTCCATTGCTTCAATGAGAGGGAAGGAGGAAACAGAGATGTACAAAACCTGATGATGGGAAAAAACTTAAATTAATAAACCTGGCCGGCATGAATATGCCCTGTGCAGTCAATTTTAAAATTAGGAAAAAGCTTATCTTCCATCTTCCATGGTTCCATTTGGGGTGGTTTTGGATGATAGTGGAGGAATAAAATCAGAAGGAAATAAAACCTCATAAAAATCTCCATATTCATTTGACCTTTAGATGTAGACCGTTAGTTGTGCTCATCACGTCATGTCCTTTAGACAAACGTCAGAGGTTAATTTATTGAAATGCCCGTCGATTAGTTCTTTTTGGCTATCCCCTTGATCCCACTTGTCCATATGCCATTGACGAAGGTACACAAGAATCTTGGCCACATGATAATTCATGGAATCCCTAATCCTTTTGTTTGGAGCTTACATTGAAGTGGTTCAACTATGTATTCCACGATTTTTGAAGTCTAAGCTATTGATTTCAAACTCCAACTATTTTAAAGGACGCTTATACCCTTATCGGACATGAAATCTCAGTCCTTCACTTCATGAAAATAATAGATGAGCAGTGTGATGGATATTAAATTCAGAGCCATGGCTGCGGCAATCCAAGGATCCTGTAGCAGTCGTGTTTAGATACATTATCATCGTCATCCATCATAAATCCACCTACTTTGCCTTCTGATCTATTATGAACACTCGCTAAAAAGTGGCATCGTACAGCTTTCAGATTTCATTCAAATTTCTTCTATCATGGATCTGTTTGGTTTTACTGTGACAGGCCGCACAGACCAAATCTTCCCCATTTTCCAACCCAAAATGTGTGTATTTTTTTTTTTGAAAAAGTCCTTTAGTGTGGTAGGCGCGGATGTGACCACAAGAATGTGTTTTTTGTTCCAACACAATGCCGACCATCATGCATCGTTTCCATGCATTTGAACCTGCAGTTGATGCATGTCTGTGCTTACCTATTTTTTTTCAACAACTTTAAATCAATGCTATGTATGAATTTCTTTTCCAAAGTAAACAGAATAATATAAAAGCTTGAACATTTGACCTGTTGTCTAAGTACTCTAACACGATTAAACTTGTTCGATTGTTATCTTTTCTTATCATTTGTATAGAATTGACACCGGATATCATGTAGGCATTTGCAGTTAGTTGTTTCCTCAATACATGGGTACCTCATTTTTTTTCTGTTTGCGGCTCTTTTTTTCCTTGGCATTATGGAGGAGGATTTAGGTGCATGCAATGTGCCCAAAAGCTTGCTAAATATCCTCGACGATGGCTATCGTCGTGGAATTTTGACGATCCTCGTGTGAGTTTATTTTGCCGTTCTGCAGACTGCCTTGGAAATGGTAATCAAATTTGGAGGATTGAAACATGGAGCCTTTCTGGTACGGTTCTGAAGCATTGCAATACTATCGAGTTTTCCAAATTTTGGGATGTTTCCTAGAATAACCTTTCAGGTTTTGTCCTCTGACTATGTGATTTTGGTTAGATTAGAGTTTTCCACTAGGCCCCCCATTTGAGTTTATTCCTCTAAATCTTTGCAAACTGTTTGTATCTGAATATCTGATTACTATTCGATTAATCAGGTTCGGGTTGCGACCTCATGATTCTACTTTGGAATGCGTTCGAAGTTTCTGTCGAACCCTATCTTAAGGTGCTTGTGGCCTTCCTTTGTTTGCTATGTTTGATGTGTTTGATTTTGGTCGCAATAGTGGCAGTCGGGGGCATCTGAATCGAAGTATAGTGGGGCAGGAGTACTACTATTATTCTGTTCACAACTGAGCTCGTTTGTTTTTTTGGTTCCTGGTTATCAGTGGGTGTGGGATTTTGCTTTTGTTTGATTTCAGGATATGGAATCAACACATGCAGGTTGGAAGATTGTCTGGATTGGACGTTAAATTCTGATGGCTGCTCATTGGCTGTTTTATTCCGGTAGGAACGAGAATGTGGCACCTATTGCCTGATTATTAATGATGCAAGTAGAACTGCATTTGGTTTAAAAGGTTTTTCCTCCACCCCACCCTATGGCAAATATTGATTTTGGCCACTATCCAGGCTCGTTACCCCATGCATGCCATCCTGTTTGTTGTGGTCTTGTGAATGAAGATTATTAGATTTGTAATGGACATGGATCGAAAAAGCTTTTAATCTGTACCCGATCGACGTGGGATACCGCAGCCCTTCCCAACTAGCCACACATGCATTGGGAACGAATTGATAACAAGGATCAAATCTAGATGCGTAAATAGGGTCACCAATGAGTGGAACCTATCACAATTCGACATTAAGATCACACTCAGTTCTGAGACAACCATAGGTGGAACCTACTTCGCACGAGGAAACCCTTAACAAGAGCAACGACAAAGGGCACAACTTTAAACTGCTTGCCGCAAGCTTCAACGGACAAATTTCTAACATTAAGCCTTTGGCACCTGTTGCAATCCCACAAGCGATCAACCAAACCCAACCTGGGTCGACCGTTGACCCTTTGCTTCCTTTCGACTCCACCCTTGTTCTCTCCCATTTTCTCTCACTTTCTCGTGCAGAAAAAAAAAATTATAATAATCAGAAGTCGAATCCCACCCCCCATGTCCAATTCTCATGACTGCCAGCAGCACGTTGAAAAAAAAGGGTGGGTTTTTGGGAGGAGGAAACTTATGGAAGATGAAAGGTCATATAGAATTTGGCTTGCGCGTGTACTTTTAATCCCCGCGTGTAAGATAAAGGAGAAAAACTGGACTTTTCTTTCTCTCTTTCCAATAAACAACTAACTTGTATGTAGTTTTACTCCTTTATAGATAAATATCAATATAATTATTCTGAATTTCTCTAAATGTCAGATGGAAAAAAAACAAGTTAATCAATACGCTGATAAGTATTAGTCTAAAAAATAAAGTCCAACAGTCAAAATTAAGTCCATATAAAATGTTATGTGTCTGACGGTTGTCCTACTATAAAATTGTTTATTTTGAGCTAAATTACTCACTCCCTCGATTTTATTTTTGGGTTAGCCCAAAACACGTTTAGTAATTTAGAGAAAAAGTTTTTACTTATACACCATACCGTTTCCCCTTATTTTTTCAAACGATATGTTATTGTACACCCCCATTCGTATGAGTTTTTGTCTCATCTTTGACGTCACATGGGAGTGTTTTACAATTTTCTTCATTGAGAGCTCGAGTGTTCCTTCAGTCCTCATTTACAGTTTAGTTTTTGTTACGAATCATTTTAACTATCGCAGTTCTTTCGTATAAAATTGTTTTTTTCGGGTCGACTCCCACGATGGTTTTGTTTATTTGAATAGCTCAAAGCATTGTGTACTATTTTAGAGATAAACTCTATTTGATAAGGTCATCTTTCAAGCAATAAAAAATTGTATACACTCACTTGTATGATCTAAATTTCACACGCTAGGACGTCTTACCTTCACTGGCAGGGTGGACACGGTCGGCTCAGGTCCACCTTAGGAACAGAACGGGAACTTGGGAGTCTGGGATCGGAATCGAGCATGTTTCGCGTTGAGTTTCAAATTTTAATTTTGTTTAAAAAAATATATACATTTTTTATTGTTTTGGAGTTTAGGTCAAGTTTTGACTCATTTTCGAGTATGTGCCGTTTTTTTACAATTTTGTATCTGGTATTAACCGGTTTCGGGTCAAATTTTTGACCTACAGTTTTGTTTGGTTTTCACGATTTTGATCCCAAAAACTGTGGACCAGACCGCAGGTCTTGAGGATTTTGAAACGGAACCGATGTAGGTTTGGGTTGGGATTTGCCACAATTGCAACATGGCGGATGCCATAAATTTAATTAATTAATAAAATAAAAGTCAAAAGAAAGGCCTAATTTGTTTTGTTCTAAAAAATAAAATAAAAAAATTGGAGAGATGGTATTAAAACATGTGACTTGCGTCACTAATGACGCTGATTGTCACAGTGGGACCCCATCCCCAATTTTACCAAATTGAAATCCGCATAGTTAATTATAAATATTTAAATATATTTAACTGTCACGTATAATTGACATTATTATGAATTTCAGGGAGTGAAGTCATTGCCAACTCCATAATATTTGGCCTCCTTCTAGACGCATTGCACAATTTTTGGTTTCAACCAATTAAATAAATGTCACAAATTGGGAATGTACATGAACATGCACATGAGTTAAACCTTTAAATAATAAATTATTATTTATTCGCGGAGACTTTGGCTATTTTATTATTTATTATTATTATCATGATGTAATCATTGCTGTATCGATCATTAGCCTAACCATGAAGTACACTCTCCCCAGCTGGCCAGACAGACGTTGTTTGATGCTGACGTCTTCCCTTACGTCATCTCCTCTTACATGTTTTGTCGTTCCAACGCAAACATAGATTTAGTTAAAAGGATTTTATATTTTAGTATAATTAATTATTAGTGTTCATAATTAAGTGTTTAATCGATCAATTTAATAATCCTAACACGATCCAAGCAAGACAAGATTAATAATTTAATTTTTTAAAAAATAAAAACAAATTGGGAAGACACACGTGTACAATAGATACATATAATTATAGATTTGTTACTATATATATATATATATATATATATATATATTGTTAATAATATTTGGATCGTGGTATCGCAATTATTTGATTTGTACGTGAATGTGGTTTTAAAATATTCAAACTGATTTGTATATGTTTTCACAGTAATTGTGATTTAGAAATGTAATAGACCCAATTGTTGTTGTCAGGGAGGACGTCATTCGAAGGTCGACACAACCAGGCTAGTCGGATTCCTTCATCTAAGCTCGATAAATGAAAATCAGGCTTTGTGACGCTCGGTTTGAGCCGGGGTATGACCAATCAAGATCTTCACATAGGGTCTCGAGCCAAAGTAGAGATTGAGTTGAATTGTCACGTGGGATCTATATAAACCAGTTGTCCAATTATTTTTTTTCTTTTTTGGACTATATTTCAAGTGTGCAACGAAATCTTTCAACCGTGCAGAATTAAATGTTAAAAAATACATTTTTAATGGATAATAGATGAAGAAACTCAATTCACTAGTTTCAATTATGAAACTACATGTATTATTGGTCAAAGTTAAATTTGTAAACGTATCAGAGATCCTATTAGTAAGTCGAGTTGAGCAGATTTTGACAAAGAACTATGAAAGCCAATGTCCTTTTCTAGCCATGTGTTACTAGTGTTTTTAAAGTGTCCCTTTGCTTTCACAATTTAAACTTGACCAACACTTTCTATCTCATACTAACGGACGAGTGAAGAAAATTCAACGTAAAAAATAAAGTATAACTGAGTTTTGTGACTTAAATAACAATAACTAAAGTAACGGATCAATATGAATCGAGTCGTTCGAACTCCAATACCCCAACTCAAACTAGTTCTATCGATATTAAAAACACAATTTTTTTTATTTAATTTTTGAAGCTTTTTCACGTGAAAGGGGGAAGAATCAGAGCATATTATAATCATCTCTACTGTGATCAACTGCAGACATGTTGACGATTTGGTTCGTGGAGGTATTGATCCCTGAGATAGAATAGAATCAGTTCACCAGCTAATCGCAATCCTTTCACCACATGTCTATTGTTTCACTTTGCACTCAATCTAAAAGCTTTAAACGTTAAGGTTTTCATCAGAATCAGAATCTTAATCAATATCTGAACAAACAAACCTGAGCTTCTAAGTTATGAGAATAACAATTATCAAGTAATATACAATTTTTATTCTTTTATTTTTATGCGATTATCATATTCTGTCACCGAATTCGAAAGAAAAATAAGAATTAAACGCTGAGATTTTATGCAAAAAAAAAAAACCTTAACGAGTAAATTTGCTAATGTGTCAAACAATGATGGGTGCAATTAATATAATAAATTAATTATTTAGAATTTATTATGTTAATTATATTTTATTTGTGCCGATCATTATTTGATACATCAACAAATATGTTTAAAGAATAAAATAAGAAAATAAACGTTGTATTGTTATTGCATGATGGGCAATTTCGAATTACTGCCCGACATAACAGAATTCAGGTCATTGTTACTCGAGTAGAAGGGTGATATAATTTCCACTTAGACGCAGGATGGAAAAACTACTAGGAAAAACAAACAAACCTATCTCACTCCAATAATCAGAAATGATTTCATCAAGTTTTCCATCTGGGCAAGTGCTTAGAAACCTAATTACTCTACTTTATTTTTGATCTTAATCATATGTTTTCTTAGTCGAGGTCCATGAATGTAGAAAAAAGATGATGCCATTTGGCGGGTTATCTGAGTTTGTCCTCATTCTTCAAACACTTTGCTGTTCTTGATCACTTTTGATTGTTGAAGGAATCAACAGCACACCACAATGGAAATACTATGGCGTTTATCATGGTGGAGGATGACAAAAATTCCTCATCTCGAAAGAAAAACTGTTGAATTCCACACTTGTCGTGGAAAAGATTGTGAGTGAAAGTGAGAGGGAGAGGCTGGGTGTAGAATCTGGTAATTTTAGTGCGATATTATATGTTTTGTTCTGAAATCCACACAGATTTGTTGTTGAGGTTAATCCAAAACGCGTTGTAATAAGTAGGGATGAGAAGTCTACTTATGAGTTACTCAAGTTTTATTCTCCCAAGCCGATGTGAAATTGTCCACTCCCACTAGTATGAACTGAGCCCTCACAATCAACAGAATATTAAATTGTCTTTATCTTCACAATGTAGACTGCCATAAAGAGAGAGAGAGAGACGTTGATTGCAAATTCTAGACTTGTTCATTGATCATACAGATCCTTCGTTGAACTGTTTGGAAGAAGTTTTTTTAGTCTCTCTTCCTGTGTTCAATGCGTACCTTAAACTTCTTGTGAAGTTTTACTTTAAAAGGTTAGCTCGATAGTATTGTTCACTAGGCTTAAACCCATATAGTTTTCTTTGTATTAGTATATAGAGATGGCTCTTATTATGAAATACCCATCTCACTCTTACTTAAGTAACGTGGGATTATGTACCCTTCTACTTTGGATCAGATCCTGACACTTTATTCAGGTATTGAGTTATTATGAATTAACATGAGATACGCCTCCACATTTATGATATTGACAAAAATAATAATAAAGAA
The DNA here is from genome assembly GCA_022432975.1 of Begonia masoniana. Classification (NCBI taxonomy): domain Eukaryota; kingdom Viridiplantae; phylum Streptophyta; class Magnoliopsida; order Cucurbitales; family Begoniaceae; genus Begonia; species Begonia masoniana. The sequence goes on from CM039502.1 coordinate 10,496,825, forward strand.
ATCATAAGCCGCTCAAGTATAGAGTCTGTTGGGTTGAATCATGTTGACGTGCGAGGGAACCCAAAAACCAACAAATCCTGCACGGTTTTCTCCGTACTAATCTAGAGGGTGATCTCACTTATGAAAATTTACCTCAACAGTATCTACCCAGATTTTGAATCATTCTCTTCTATAATAAGACCAACTCCACGTTTAAGATATCAACAAAAAGAGAAAAAGAAATCATACCCCACTTAAGTTTGCCCAAGGATAAATTGTCCAAGGGTAAGAATGCTGAGCAACACAAAATCCTCTCTACCATGCACATTAAAACACACTAGGAGAAGTAGTGCTCAAACATAACCTTGTCTCTTCAACTAAGAAGTAAAAGAGAAGATAGTGAAACCAATGGGCCATGCGCCGTGTTTAGTGGAATTATTGTCAGGTTTTGTATGTTGGTCTACTTGCCAAGTTGAATGGGGAACCATGAAAGTGACTAAGGTAAGCAACTCTATTCTTAATCACGATTCTACTAACTCCATAACCACTACTCTTATAGCACTTAACTCTTAGACTATAGATTATTCCTTTCTTTAAGCACACTTAGTATGCACGTTTTCATCTTTCACGTTTTATATATCACACGTATCTTATTTTGAAATGTGATCTAGAATTCATTTAGTAAAACGATCCAAGTCAAATTAGTTTGATGGAAGTCAATTTAAACAAATCCAACGTAGTGAAACACAAATTTTGCAAGGGTCAAATTAATCCAATTCTCCGTTCTATTTTTTTTTTTTAATATTTTCGAATAATTATAGCTAGTTTTTGGTCTCAAATAAAATATTATTTTATCTGATTGATCGTATTTATGTATATTATGAATAATATTATGTTTACTTTTATATTTATATAATTAATTAATCAAAATAATATTACTCTCTTTTATTTCAAATAATTGTTTCTTTCAAAGTATTTGAATTGGGGACGGGGCGAAGCTGTATAAATGGATTAGGCACTTACAGTGGGTTGAAGTCCGGCCCGTCTATGGAAACAAATCTTTCCGGTTTGTCTCGAATCGGCCCAAAAGACTTGAGGCCGGTCGACGATGGCAAATCCTTCTGGTAAGCGCCGCGGAAGAAGCGGGAAATAGGAGCTCAAATGTTAATGGCGGTAACAGATCCTAGTGAGCAGTTTCCGAGTCTAAGTCGTTCCTTGTATGGATTTTTCATCTATGGACTGGTAAATCGCTTCATTTATTGGAATGCAATTTAGTGGAGGAAATTTGCAGCCGGTGGAAGACATCCTTTTGGCGATTGATGGTATTTCTTCGCTTGTGTTGTTTCCGGTGGAGGATATACGACTGTGAGAACGTAGTACGCGCTTAGTCCATTCGTTTCGTATATTTGCTGCTGGACGGACGCGCTCTACAATCACTACAAAGTTCAGTTGGGTTTACAACGCTTTATTCGTCTATGTAAAGCCAAAGAGTTGTTGATTTGAAGTAGAGAATGGAAGAGGTTCTATATGAGTCAGAATCTGCTACCGCGGAGCTCCAAGAAGCCAAGTGCACCGAAGAAACCGCTGAAAAGAGCTTCAAGGGGACGAAGCTGAATTTACTTTTAGACAAAGCTTCAAATCGAGCGCTGGAGTTGAATTAGCTGTGCACTTTGATCAGAACAAAGGAGCTTCAAGGTTTCTCTCCTCTTCATTGTATATTTTGTTAATATTATTTGATTTACAGAAATAAAGCATGTTTGCAAAGGTGACTGAAACATAAATGTATAAACTCTTTTACTGGTTTTTGTCTTTGAAATAGAGAGTAGAAGTTCCTCTCAATATTAATTTATTTGAATCACATTTACATGAATTGCTTTGCTAAACACCTGTTAGATTTACACGAACAAAATGAGGAATTAATGATAACAGTCAGATATCTTCTCAAACTCATTCTGGAGCAACGTAAGAAGACATTGATGTAGTACTCTCTTCTTCACGACCCATTTCTTCCCCCTGCATCATTTAAATGAAGACATTATTGATTTCTGTGCATATATTAACAATAGTCTCTTGGATTACTTTGAAGATCAGATGACATATGGGAGAACTTACACTCTGTTTAAGTGAAGAAACTCTTGGATTAGTTGACTTCAATATTTCTATCTTTGTTGAAAATATGGCAGAGACAGGACGATGATCAGAAAACTTAATCTCGCTGCGAAAATAGGAGATTTGCTTCACTCCTTTTCCAAACCACAGAATTCGATCGCACCTGCAATGTAAGTAAACTGAACTCTACTCTTCTAATATTCTATCACCACCTAATTGTTGTTTGATCTGAGATTTCTCATATGGAATAAATAATTGATTGTGTTGTTTTAATTGTTACCATGCCGGAGTCCTCTGCTTCTCTCCCGATCTCCGTAGAGGACCACCGGAATAATTATTGCAATTTGATGAAGAGTACTTATAGGTTGGAGCAAATTTAATGTGTCCCTCTTTCCAACCTTGAAATACACCATCTTGCTTCTCTTTTCGAAGCTCGTCAAACCCTTGGAGTGATTTCCAGTCTTGCTTCTCTATCAACTGCCTGGCGAATTTGTCCTCCAAATAAAGCCTATAGTTGAGATCCCCGAACCAGAATATTTGACTGATACACAAGAGACTAACCATTAATGTGCCTTAACTCTTTGCTCACATCAAAGGTTTGGCTTTTGTATTTCAGTTATTATGACTTGAATTCACAATACTAGTTCAAGGATCACTTACTCATGTCCAAAAATTGTACGAGGATGATCAGGTTTGTCGTCTTGAGGAGATGGAGGGAAAACAGTTCGCTTAAAAATCTCCATGACTTGTTGATTTCTTCTTCTTTCATCCCCTTTATTTTCACCAGAAGCTAAGTGGGCAACAACAAAACAAAAGCTAGTTCCTTCAAGGGCCATGCTAACTGAAACAGCGCCCTTGTTACCCAGGTAACCCATGATGCCGCAAGCAACTGAACAAACCTTTACATTTGAGACACAGTATTTTCTGAGCATTGTCTTCTTAATCCACACGCTTATAAACACTCCAACCATCTTCTTGCTTGCTAACAGCATATATCTACTTCCTCCCATTAGATTACTCAGTTGGGCTTGCGATTGCTGTCGATTTAGATTATCATTATGTGCATGAAAACTCATTCTTCCTTCAGACTCCCTTTCCTCGACATGATTCTCATCTGCGATTTGATTGAAAATTGGTGTTAACCAAGGACACCCGAATTCATCATTGAGGATTTTTCCTATTAACAGGTTCCAGCTTCTTGCTTTGCTCGAGTCTTCGGCTCCAATCACAGTTAGTGTCTTCAAAGGTACGATCTCTTGAAACCTGCATAGATATTAGGTGACATTTTCTTAGGGACTTAAGGTATGGATACATATTACAACCAGAATTCTTACGTACCCCAGAACATAAATGTCGGCAGCATCTTTAAGGTTCAGCCACTGTCCTAAATCAACAGTCAAGCTTCCGACAGGAGGTCTCCCAGCGACATTCCAAGTACCCACAAAGATTCTGCATTATTCATGAATTAGGCACTAGGTAAGGATAAAGACTATGTCCCTGCCATTTCCCTCCCCCTCCCTGGTAGAGTAGCTATCTTACCTTACTTCATCGGCTAAATTGCGTGGCTCCATTTCAATTTTCTGAGTTAAGACACTGTCTTCTTCATCTTCATCCCCATCTGTGATGACAATCAAGAACTGAATTCCAGGGAATTGGTTATTGTTCACTGTAAAAAAAAAAAAAAAGCTTAAAACAGAGACCTCACATGAGTGACATGGATCAGCTCTCTTTGGCTTCCTCCTGAACTTCCTAGATTTTGAACTTTGGTTTTCCTTTTCCGTGGCTCATTGAAATTATATCCTATCCAATGCATACATACTACATGCACATCCTCACGCTTCCTGTTCTTCCTCTGATGATTACCAGCTCAGTTCTTCTCCCCCTTTTTTTCCCAAGTCTCCCTTAAAATGGTCGTTTCTGTAGAAATTCCATTTGCTTCAATGGAGGGAAGGAGGAAACAGAGAGGTACAACAGTATGATGGGAAAAACTAAATAATAAACTGCCGGCAATCGAATATGCCGCTGTGCAGTCAATTTTAATTAGGAAAAAGCTTATCTTCCATCTTCCATGGTTCCATTTGGGGTGGTTGTTGATGATAAGTTGAGAATAAAATCAGAAGGAAATAAAAACCTCATAAAATCTCCATATTCATTTGACATTTAGATGTAGACCTGTTAGTTGTGCTAATCACGTCATGTCTTTAGACAAACGTCAGAGGATTAATTTATTGAAATGCCTCGTCTGTAGTTAGTGCTTTTGGTCTATCCCCCTTGATCCCACTTGTCCACGATTGCCATTGACGAAGGTAGCACAAATGAAATCTTGGCACATGATATTCAACTGGAATAATCCCTAATGCTTTGTTTTGGAGCTTACCAATTGAAGTGGGTTCAACTATGTATTCCACATTTTTGAAGTCTAAGCTATTGATTTCAAACTCAAATAGTTTTAAAGGACTGCTTATACCCATTATCGGACAATGAATCTCAGTCTTAACTTCATGAAATAAGAGATGAGCAAGTTGATGGATATTAAATTCAGGAGCCATGGGCTGCGGCATCCAAGGATCCTGTAGCAGTCGTGTTAGATACATTTCATCGTCATCCATCATAAATTCCACCTACTTTGCCTCGTCTGATCTATTATGAACCACTCGCTAAAAAAGTGGCATCGTACAGCCTTCAGATTTTCATCAAATTTCTCTATCATGGATCTGTTTGGTTTTACTGTGACAGGCCGAACTAGAACAAATCTTCCCATTTTCAACCCAAAATGTTGTATTTTTTTTTTTGAAAAAGAGTTCCTTTAGTGTGTAAGGCGCGGATGTGAACACAAGAGGATTGTGTTTTGTTCCAACACAATGCCGACCAGCATGCATCGTTCCATGCATTTGAACCTGCATTTGATGCATGGCTGTGCTGACCTTTTTTTTTCAACTTTAAATCACATGCTATGTATGATGTTCTTTTTCAGTAAACAGAATAATATAAGCTGAACATTTGACCTGTTGTCTAATTACTCTAACACGATTAAACTTGTTCGATTGTACTTTTCTCTATCATTTGTATAGAAAATTGACACGCGGATATCATGTAGGCATTTGCATTTAGTTGTTTCCCAATAACATGGGTACCTACATTTCTTTTCTGTTTTGCGTCTTCTCTTGGAATTATGGAGGAGGATTTAAGGTGCATGCAAGGTGCCAAAAGCTTGCTAAATATCCTCGACGATGGCTTCGCTCGTGGAATTTTGACGATACTCGTGTGAGTTTTATTTTGCCGATTCTGCAGGAATGCCTTGGAAAATCGCGTAATCAAATTGGAGGATTGAAACATGGAGCTTTCTGGTACGGTTCCTGAAGCATTGCAATACTATCGAAGTTTTCAAATTTTGGATGTTTCCTATAATAACCTTTCAGGTTTTGTCCATCTGAGCTATGTGATTTTGGTTAGATTAGATTTTTCCAATAGTCAATTTTGAGGTTTTATTCCTCTAAAATCTTGCAAACTGTTTGTATCTGAATAATCTGATACTATCGATTAATCAGGTTTCGGGTTGCGAACCTCATGAAATTTCTACTTTGGAATGCGTTCGAAAGTTTTCTGTCAGAAACAACTATCTTAGAGGTGCATTGCCTTCTTTGTTTGATAGGTTTGATGTGTTTGATTTTGGTCGAAATAGTGGCATGTCGGAGGGCATCTGAAATCGAAGTATAGTGGGGCTAGGAGGACGACTATTATTCTGTTCACAACTGAGCTCTTTTGTTTTGGTTCCTTGTTATCAGTGGGTGTGGGATTTTGCTTTTGTTTGAGTTTCAGGAGATGGAAGAAACACATGCAGGGGTTGGAAAAGATTGTCTGGAGTTGGACTTAAATTCTGAGGGCTCATTGGCTGTTTTTATTCCGGTAGGAACAGAGAATGTGGCACCTATTGCATGATTATTAAGTGATGCAAGTAGAACTGCATTTGGTTTAAAAGGTTTTCCTCCACCCAAACTATGGCAAGATATTAGATTTGGCCCACTAGATCCAGGCTCTGTTACACCATGCATGCCATCTTGTTGTTGTGGTTCTTGTGAATGAAGATTATTAGTTGGATAATGGACATGGGATCGAAAAAGCTTTTAAATCTGTACCCATCGAGCGTGGGATGACCGCAGCCTTACCAACTAGCCAACACATGCTATTGGGAACAGGAATTGAGAACAAGGCATCAAATCTAAGATGCCGTAAATAGGGTCACCAATGGAAGTTGGAACCTATAACAATTCGACATTAAGATCACAAATCAGTATCTGAAGACAAATCATAGGTGGAACCTACATCGAACTAGGAACCTTAACAAGAGGCAACGACAAAAGGTCACGAACTTTACTGAGGCGCAAAGCGTCAAAGAGACAAAATTTCCTAAAATTAAAGACTGTGCAGCCTTTTGAAACCCACAAGCGATCAACCAAACCCAACATGGGTCGACCGGTTGACCCTAGCGATGGACACCTCTTACTCACGGGTTTCAACCAAGGGTTGACTGCCAACCCTAGCAGTTGACACATCTTCCTCTCGGGTTTCCACCTTACCGCCAACCCTAGCAGTTGACACATCTACATCTCAGATTTCCATCTACAGTCAATTGCATGAGGGCAGTCGACACCTCTAGGCAAGGGTTGACATCTTGGGCAAAGGGTTGATCGATCGGTCAACACTTGCTATAATGACCTATTTTCCTAGTAAAATATTGTCCGCTCTGGGAATTGGGATGTAACCCAATATCCTCCCCTCACGGCTTTGTTTGACGAGGACTTTCCAATCGGTCACCCAACCTGGTACTACTTTCGCTGAAGCACTTTTAATTTCGGAGTTCTTATGAGATTTGTTGCAAATTGTGCTCCAAAACGCGTCTTACTATCTTGGGAGGGTTTCCTTACATATGTTTCATTTCCATATACTTCCTCAAGTGATGTGGGATTGTGACGGCTCCCTCTTTACGACCCGGGATTCGCCTATACTCGAGTCCGGATCCACCCTGCTGTTGAAATTGAAAAGAGAGAAGACAAAGATCTATTGAAATTGATAAAAAGTAATACAACCTAAAAGTGTTATATAACTAGGGTTAATAAACAAGTAAAGTAAATTATTAAAAAGACCTTGAAGCTAATACATATAATCTAACATCCCTTATCAAACTCACGATGTTACAGCTAGAAGCATTGAGAGTTTGTCAGATAAAAAACAAAAGCGCGAAGCGGAATGAGCCTTGGTAAACATATCAGCTATCTGCAGCAAGGAAGGAACGAAAGGCAACGTGATAGTGCCAAGTTGTAGATGATGACGAGTGAGATGACAATCAATCTCAATATGCTTCGTTCTCTCATGAAAAACTGAATTACGTGCAATGTAGATGACACTCTGATTATCACAATGAAGAGCAGTAGGTTGACGAAGAACAATACCCATATCTCCAAGTAACCAACGTAGCCAAACAATCTCACAAGTGGTGGTAGCCATGGCACGATACTTAGCTTCTGTGGAAGACCTAGAGATAACATCTTGCTTCTTACTCTTCCAAGAGATAAGAGAATCTCCAAGAAAAATACAGAAGCCGGAAATCGACTTACGTTCCGTAGGATCGCCCGCCCAATCAGCATCAGAGTATGCACGCAGCTCTAACGAAGAAGAAGAGGAGAATAAGAGACTCTGAAACTGAGTTCCCCGAAGATATCGGAGAATGCGAAGAACAACAGCTCAATGAATTGTAGTTGATGCTGTGACAAATTGACTAATCACGTGCACAACATATGCAATATCAGGACGAGTCACAGTAAGGTAAACTAAGCTTCCCACAACCGTACGGTAGAGACTAGGATCTGGCAAAGGAGAACCATCTGATGGAGAGTACTGAGCATTAGTCTCAAGCGGAGTATCTACTACTTTGTTGTCAGTGAGACGTGCACGCTCAAATAGATCAGCTATATACTTTGACTGAGACAATAGATAACCTTTTGGCGAAGTTGCAACTTCGATGCCTAGAAAGTAGCGTAGCAAACCTAAGTCTTTCATAGCAAAGCAATGGGCTAAGTCATATTTCAAAGTTTCAATTCCATCATAATCATCACCAGTAATTATCTTGTCATCCACATATAAAGACAAAAGTATATGACCTGCACCCGTACACTTGACAAATAAAGCCAAATCATGATTGCTAGGACGAAAACCAAACGAGATAATCACTGTAGAGAACTTTTCAAACCAAGCACGTGGTGCTTGTTTGAGTCCATATTGAGCTTTTCGAAGTCTACAAACTTCGTCAGGTCGGTGAACAATTCCAGGAGGAGGCACCATATATACTTCTTCTTTAAAATCACTATTTAAGAATGCATTCTTGACATCCATCTGATATATTTTCCATCGACGAACAAAGGCAACAACAATCATCATTCGAACGGTGGTCATTTTAGCAATAGGGGCAAAAGTTTCCTCATAATCCATACCATACTCTTGAGATTAACCTTTAGCAACAAGACGAGCTTTGTATCATTTGATAGAACCATCATATTTTGTTTTGATCTTAAAAACCCAACGAGATCCAATAGCGCGTTTCCCAGGTGGTAGCGATACCATATCCCAAGTTTGAGTCTGATGTAGATGTAGGACCGTAATTGTCTAAGAGGGGGGGGGGGTGAATTAGACTTTTTGATTTTACTAATTTAGACTTAATTTCTCTTCTTGATTAAAACTTAAATTTAACACAAGTATTCAAATAATGTAAAGAGAGAGAGAGAGAAATTCGACACCAGTACTTTTTACGTGGTTCGGCCAAACTGCCTACGTCCACGCTTCAAGGCTCACCCCTTGAAGATCCTTACCCTTCTCCTCACGAGAATAACTAGATCGGGATTCCGGGCTCCGATCAACTGCCTTTACAATTCTGGATTGAACTTGCCGGGCGTCAATCCACTGCCTTTACAAATGATTTGTATTTGTGAAATAGATCACAGACTACACTCTCACAGCAGAAGTCTCAAGTTCGAGTTTTGAGAGATGTACAGTGATTACAGAGTATGAAAACTTTTGCAGCTTAGGGCTATCAATTGAAAATTCGCAAAAGTCCTTCCTTCGTGTTTTGAGCTTGACTTATATACTCTGTATATTCTTCTTCTCCGAATTGAATGCATCTATCTTCAAATGAGAAAATGTTACCGTTGGGAAGCATCCGTACGAAACATTTATCCGTTGCATCTGAAAGTGTTGTTCGTCGTCGCCATTAATGTTCTGGAGTTAAAGCTTGAAAACGACGTCACTGTAGCTTCGCGGCTGGCTTTGAATTCTGGCGGAAATGCATCGGCAGAGACAGTTTAAATTAATGCCACGTCATCGGTAAATGCAACTTGTAGGGCCATCGGCAGATGATTCTTTGAATGCCATCGGCAGATGATTCTTTGAATGCCATCGGCAGATGAGTCTTTGAAGTTTTGTCGTCTAGTGATCGGCATGAGACACTTTGAACGACATCGGCAGATGCAACCTAAATGCTCAGACCACTTCATCGGCATGATTGTTCTTGACACGTCATCGACAGAGGCTTCACATATAATCGGCAGGAACAACTTGCCACGTCATCGGCAGAAGCTTCAAGTGTAATCGGTAAGAACAACTTGCCACGTCATCGGCAGAAGCTTCAAGTGTAATCGGCAAGAACAACTTGCCACGTCATCGGCAGAAGCTTCAAGTGTAATCGGCAAGAACAACTTGCCACGTCATCGGCAGAAGCTTCAAGTGTACTCGGTAAGAACAACTTGCCACGTCATCGGCAGAAGCTTCAAATGTAATCGGCAAGAACAACTTGCCACGTCATCGGCAGAAGCCTTCCTTCACTTTGTCGTGTAGCGATCGGCATAGGAATGCTTCTTTGTCTTTTAGCGATCGGCATAAGAATGCTTCTTTGTCTTTTAGCGATCGGCATAAGAGCAGTTGACACGTCATCGGCATATGTCTTCAAGGATGCTATCGGCAGATGAAACTTCAAAACGGCGTCTTCTTCTGCTTAGCAATCGGCAGAGGCTTCCATTGTACAGTCATCGGCAGAAGCCCGAGTTTTACAGCCCTATTTTTCTGTTCTGCTTTGTATACTCAAGCCGATTTTATTAGACAACTAAAATACCCTTTTCAAGGGTATTTCCAAATAAACTCATATTTATAATACTCATTAAGTACACAGAATCAAATTGAATATTTAATACACACGTACATAATCAAAAACAAATTATGACTTAAACACTCTATAAGTCAACAATCTCCCCCTTTTTGATTATGACAATATAAATTTGATTAAGTTTGATACTCCCCCATAATACTAGCTCCCCCATACTTTGTGCATTTTATAAACATAGCCATTCATAACAATTTCAGAAACACAGAGTATATCCAAGCACAAACAATCAAATATAGTATTCTCCCCCATTTTCATTATCAAAAAAAAATAAATGCATTCAACATCTGAGAAAGTTGAGAAAGCTAAAGATAGTCATTGAAAGAAACAGCAAACAAAAATCACTTTTTGTAGCGATCTAAGTGACGATTCCAAAAGGCTTGCTGAACAAGAGAAGGCACGTTACGGAAGGGATTGAAAGATGCTTCCACCAAATCTTGAAGGAAAGCTAGATCTCGAGGGAGGGGTGGTGATTGATAGACCACCAAATCCATGCAAGGAGCAGGGGGCGGAGAAGGTTCTCTGGAAACCACCATGTCCATGCAGGAAGGAGACTCTGGCTGAGGAGCATCTGATGTAGAGGGTCCTTGAGACATCAGCAGATCTAGACAAGGAAGCTCGCCAGAGGGACTACCCGGGGAAATCTCCATTGGACTGGCTACGTCAGGAGTAGGCACACTAACAGGAGAAGTATGGAATTGAAGTACAGTCTCCTGAAGATCCAAAGACATGAAGCGCTCATCCACTACAACAGGAGGCCTGAAGAAGGAATGATTAGCATCTTCAAAGCTGACCTCGGAGACACAAGCAGCCAAAGATATCACGGGAGCATGTTCAGCTTCAGAGAGAGAAGTATGAGGTGTAGGACAAAGAACCTTAAGTTGAGTAGATATTGCTTGAAGTTTTCGAGTGAAAATTGCATTCTCTCTGGCCAATAACCGATCCCTCTTAGCCAGAGCCACATCAAACTCAGTTTTCAAATTAGTTTCGAGTTGAGAGACTTTTGAATCAAAGTCTGACCTTAGACCTGCAATGCTGCTTTTCAACTCAGAGAACTGAGCCTCACTCATGGTAGATCTCCTCTGATAAGTGATAGGAGTGGCAGGAATAGTTGGCAAAGTTTGTAAGGCAGGTTGGACTGGTGATGAAGGAGCCGTAGCCGTTTTGGTGGGAGACTGGGAAACAGGTGAGGGCAGTCGAAGTGGAGATGGTGGTGCTGATGGTATAGCTTGTGGGATCGAAGATGTAGAAGATGAAGGTGTAGACAGTTTAACTGTAGAGGTAGTGTGTGAGGAAGAGAGTTGGACTGGAGATGGAGGGACTGATGAAGCTGGTGGGGGGCCATGTTGGAAATATGAAGTAATGGCTTGCATCAGTGGAGAGATGGAAGGAAAGGCAGGTTGAGAAGGCAAGATAAGAGAAGGTGGAGGTGATTGAGGTTGTTCTGGAATTGGAGGAGGCAAAATAGAGGGAACAGAGGTTGCCTCTGAGAGAGATGCTGTAGAGGAGGAAGCAGTTTTGTGCCTACGCTTCAGAGGAGAAGGTTCGGGTTCTAAGCTAGACTCCCTAGAATGGGAAGGGGAAATGGCACAGTCAGGAAGACCTGAAACACCTCCTTCTTCAGCAGATTCCTCTGGCAGGATAAGTTTCCTCTTACCACGCCTGACAGGAACAGCCTGAGAAACCTTTTTCTTGCCCGTAACCTGAATGAGCTCTCCTTTGCTGACCAACTTAATTCCCATCTTGCGCAGATTGATATCAGAATAATAACTTGTGGGCTTAAGTTTCACAGGTTCAATCTCCTCTGGAAGAGCAATATCAAGCTTGACAAATAACCGCATGAGGAGCAGATTGTATGGAAAAGAAGTGGCCTTGGAAGAAACAGCTAAAATCATCCTCCGGACAACAATGTACCCAACATTGAAGGGTTTCTTGAAATAGAGTGCAAACAGAACAAAGAGTTCCATTGCACTCACCTCATCATAGTGACCACCCTTGGGAACTATATTGAAATCAATCATGTGGCGAAATAATTTGGCCCTAGGGGTTAGATGCTTGCCCTTTAAAAGATCAAATGATTGGTTGGGGACCAAAGCTATTTCCCTAAGAAACTGTTTTCCATCAGAAGTGCCATAGAAAGGAAGCTCATTGCTTGTTACATAACTGTAGGGGATGTTGTCCAAATGTGGAGCACCCAGAAGGGCATTGATGGAACTAGGAGTAATTTCTATGCGTTTGTTGTACACATAGCTCTTCAGGGAAGTGAAATCGGAGGCAAAGGTAAGGTTGGCATAAAACATCCTAATTGCTTCCGGGAAATAGAAAGATTCGGTTTCAAAGAGACCTATTAATCCTAAATCCGTCAGGGGTTCAATAATGTCCATACCAGCCAACTTCTCAAAATACATACCCTTACTAAGAATTAGAGATCTGTACTGATAGTCGTTGAGGTACTTTACCTCGGCAGCTTCAGTAAGGAAGAAAAAAGACGGCCATTCCGTTCCACGAGGAATTTCTCGAGTATAACGATCAGAAACAATGGCCTTCTTCTTGGCCGGTTTGGAAACGGCGCGAGATGACTGACCTTGAGATTCCATTTCTAGAAGGGAATTCGACAGAGGAGGTATGGTAGGGCAGGGGTTTTCAGAAAGAGCGCGAAAGATGAAGTGTACCGGCGAAGAAGAATGAATTTAAAAGAAATAACACATCGCCTTACGAAGAAGACATACGTGTCGGCAGATTAAGAAAAATATAATTTTCCGATGGATTACACGTGTCGGCAGAAATAAGAAAAACATCTTCCGATGCCTTCCTATAGATATGCATCTTCCGATGCCTATTGAAAAACATAGCATCTGCCGATGCCAACACAGAAGAGAAAAACACTCCAATACTTAGAAATTTTTCGACAAAGAAATAATCTTAGTTTTTCTCAACCCGAATGAGACCTAGCCTTATCCTAATATTATTGAAAGTCTTTTCATCTAAAGGCTTGGTAAAGATGTCAGCAAGTTGATCTACAGAGTTAACGAATTCTAAAGAAATATCACCTCTTTGAACATGATCTCGGATGAAGTGATATCTGACATCTATGTGCTTTGTTCTAGAGTGTTGAATAGGATTTTTAGAAATGTTAATGGCACTGGTGTTATCACACCGAATAGGAATCCTATCATAAAACAGATTGTAATCTTCCAAAGTCTGTTTCATCCAAAGCATTTGTGCACAACAACTACCGGCAGCAATATATTCACTCTCAGCAGTTGACAATGCAACAGAATTCTGTTTCTTCGAATACCAAGACACTAGAGATTCTCCTAGGAACTGACAAGTGCCACTAGTGCTTTTTCTATCAATAAGACTACCAGCATAGTCAGAATCTGAATAGCCAATCAGATCAAAAGAAGTGCCTTTAGGATACCATAATCCTAAGTCAAGAGTCCCACTTAAATATTTGAAAATTCTTTTGACAGCAGAGAGATGAGACTCCTTAGGGGCAGCCTGAAATCTAGCACAAAGACAAACACTAAAGAGTATATCCGGCCTACTTGCAGTCAGATATAGCAGAGAACCAATCATACCACGATATTTCTTAATATCAACATTTATTCCTTTTTCATCTTTATCCAGCTTAGTTGTGGTACTCATGGGAGTCTTGGAAGACTTGACAGATTCTAAACCAAATTTCTTAAGGAGTTCCTTAATATACTTTTCTTGGCAGAAGAAAATTCCATCAAGAGATTGACTAATCTGGAATCCTAAGAAAAACTTTAACTCCCCCATCATACTCATCTCGAATTCACTTTGCATGAGGGATGAAAACTCATTACACAATTTGACATTAGTTGAGCCAAAGATAATGTCATCGACATAAATTTGAACCAACAAAATGTCCTTCTCCTTTTGCATGGTAAACAGAGTTGAATCGGAGTTACCCTTTTTGAAATTCCTTTCCTCAAGGAAATTCTTCAATCTGTCATACCAAGCTCTAGGAGCCTGCTTAAGTCCATAGAGAGCTTTCCTAAGTTTGAAGACATGGTCGGGTTTATCAAAGGCTTCAAAACCTAAAGGTTGTTCTACATAAACTTCTTCTGTTATATAACCATTTAAAAAAGCACTCTTTACATCCATTTGGAAGAGTGTGAAGTTTTTGTAGCAAGCAAAAGCTAGAAGCATTCTAATTGACTCTAATCTAGCTACAGGGGCAAAGGATTCTTCAAAATCAATTCCCTCTTCTTGAGAGTATCCCTTAGCTACAAGTCTAGCTTTATTTCTAACAACTATCCCATTTTCATCCAATTTATTCTTATAAACCCATTTTGTTCCAATAATTGGATGATCCTTAGGCCTCGGAACAAGTTCCCATACCATGCTCCTTTCAAACTGATTTAACTCTTCTTGCATGGCCATAATCCAATTTTCATCACTCTCGGCCTCTTCAAACTTCTTAGGTTCTATTTGAGAGATAAATGCCACATTGGCACAGAGATTCCTAAGAGAGGATCTAGTCTTAACTCCTAAAGAAGGATCACCTAAAATTTCCTCTATTGGATGACTTCTAATATATTTCCAATCTCTAGGAAGATCTGCAGATTCATCTTTAACAGGAATGATGTCCAAAGAAGTAGAAGATGGTTCTAAAGACTTTACAATTTGAGAAGGATCATTAGATTTTTCCACAGAAAGAGAATCAAGTTGATTGTCCAAAACATCATCCTCATCCACATTGATTGTGGGTTGAGGGGTCTCATCAAAATTGACATGAACAGATTCTTCAACAACAAGAGTTCTCCTATTGAAGACTCTATATGCTTTACTTGACAGAGAATAACCAAGAAAAATTCCAATATCTGATTTAGAATCGAATTTTCCTAAGTTATCTTTGGTATTTAGAATGAAGCATTTACTGCCAAACGCTCTAAAGTATTTGACAGAAGGGGTTTTTCCACTCCAGAGCTCATATGGAGTTTTCTCTAGGATAGGTCTTATTGAGACCCGATTAAGCACATAACAAGCTGTTGAAACAGCTTCTGCCCAGAAATATTTTGGAAGGGAATTTTCATTCAGCATAGTCCGAGCAAGCTCTTGGAGAGACCTATTTTTCCTCTCAACAACACCATTTTGCTGAGGGGTTCTAGGAGAAGAGAAGTTGTGTTCAATCCCATGTTTGAGACACAAGAGTTCGAATCTATCATTTTCAAATTCTCCACCATGATCACTACGAATAGCAATTATGGTGAGCTCCTTTTCATTCTGAACTCTTTTCCTAAAACTAGAAAAGATTTCAAAAGTCTCATCCTTAGACTTTAGAAAATGAACCCAGGTGAATCTAGAGAAATCATCTACGATGACAAAAGCATAGAATTTGCCTCCTAAGCTTGCTATATTAGAAGGACCGAAGAGGTCCATGTGAAGGAGTTGGAGAGGCTTAGAGGTAGATATCTCACTCTTAGATTTAAAAGAAGATTTGATCTGCTTGCCCATTTGACAAGCCTCACAGACTTTATCCTTTTCAAAGGATATCTTAGGAATCCCTCTAACTAAGTCATCCTTAGTAATCTTAGCTAAGGTATCCATTCCTACGTGTCCTAATCTTCTATGCCAAATCCAAGCATCATGAGAAGAATTAACAGCAAGGCATTTCTCATTAACATGCTCAACAACATCCATATCAATAACATAGATATTTTCTTTTCTATAACCAGTGAACAGAGTTTTATCATTAGATGCATCTTTAATTATGCAGGAGTTAGATTTAAAAATCACTTCATATCCTTTATCGCATAATTGACTAATACTAAGCAGATTATACTTTAATCCTTCAACTAACAGCACATTTTCAATAATGAGATTAACACTGTTACCTATATTGCCGATGCCAACAATTTTGCCCTTTTGGTTTCCACCAAAAGTAACATTTCCTTTCTTTTTGTTGACAACAGCAAACATGGTTGAGTCTCCTGTCATATGCCTCGAACATCCACTGTCGAGGTACCACTGATTTCTTTCAGGAGAGCTGTCAACCTGCAAAACAGGAGATCAAGTTGTCTTCTTTGGTACCCAAACTTTTTGGGTCCTAGAGTTAGGTCTGGTTCCCTTGGGAACCCATTGAAGTCTACAATCAGGCCTACTTTTTCCTGTTTTGAGTGGACATACATATGATTTATGTCCTGCCTCATTGCATGCATGGCAAACAACAGATTTAACAAAAAAAGTCTTATATTCTCTCTTTTTGTTATCACCAGTATATCCAATGCCTGCTCTATCAAAGGTCATTCTTTGATCATTTATCAACATGTTCAGTTTATTACTACTAAGAGTCAATTTCTTAACAAAATAGTCTAAAAATTCATTTTTCTTTTTCAGTTCATACACTTCCTTTTCAAGCTGATTGTTTTCATTTTCTTGCTTCTCAATTAATCTTGCATTTTCCTTTTTCAATGCATTGTACTTAGTTTTTAACATGCTGAATTGTTTTACTAGATCATTAAAAGCATCTACTATATCTCCATCATCGTCATCAATTTCACTGTCACTTAAGGTACAAGGAGATATAGAACTAACCTTATCTTCGTGAGCCATAAAACAGAGGTTAGCAACTTCCTCATCTTCTGAAGAAGAAGTGTCACTTTCACATTCATCCCAGGTAGCCTTCATGGCCTTCTTCTTGAGCTTTTTGGGAAATTTCTTCGCCTGAGGGCAATCTGCCTTCATATGGCCAGGCTTGCCGCAACCAAAGCAGGTGATTTCCTTCTCTTTTTGGGGTTTTTCACCCTTTGGAAATCTTCTTCCCTGCATTCTCTTCCTTTGGAGGAATTTGCTGAACCTCCTAGTGATGAGAGCTATATCCTCATCACCTTCATCTACATCTTCCTCATCAGATTCTTCATGTTTACTGGAGGAGGCAGAGGAGGCCTTCATGGCAATGTCCTTTCTCTTAGAGACCTCTTTCTCTTTGAGGTCCTCCTTTTCATTTTCCCTCATTGTGATCTCATGCGTCATGAGAGATCCAATGAGTTCCTCGAGCTTGAGAACCTTAAGATCCCGAGCTTCTTGAATGGCTGTCACCTTTGGTTGCCAGGCTCTGGGTAGGCATCTTAGAATTTTTCTTACCTGTTCTTCACCTGTGTAAGTCTTACCGAGAGCTTTTAAACCATTAGTAATGTTAGTGAACCGAGTAAACATAGATGAAATAGTCTCATCCTTTATCATGATAAAAAGTTCATACTCGTGTACTAACATATTTAATTTGCTCTCTTTTACTTGATTCGTGCCCTCGTGTGTAACCTCTAAAAGATGCCAAATCTCTTGGGCACTCTCACACCCTTGCACTCTATTAAATTCATCTCTATTAAGAGCACAGTACAGGGTGTTTACAGCCTTAGCATTAAGGCTTAGATTTCTCTTATCGGACTCAGTTAACTCAGAGGAGACCTTAGGGATACTTTTCCCTTCAACAGTTTTCATGGCCTTAAAAGGACCATTTTCTATAATACACCAGGTCTCGTAGTCTATGGCTTGAATGAATATTTTCATTCTAGACTTCCAATAGACATAGTCACTACCATCAAAGAATGGAGGTCTATTTGTTGCCTGACCTTCTATTTGGGAGTTGTTAATGTTGAATGCCATTTCAGA
Source organism: Begonia masoniana (assembly GCA_022432975.1). NCBI lineage: Eukaryota > Viridiplantae > Streptophyta > Magnoliopsida > Cucurbitales > Begoniaceae > Begonia > Begonia masoniana. The sequence continues at coordinate 10,514,757 of CM039502.1, forward strand.
TACAGCAATATCTCTTAGATAAACAACTTAGACAATAAATACCTTGCTCTGATACCAATTGTAGGACCGTAATTGTCTAAGAGGGGGGGGGGGTGAATTAGACTTTTTGATTTTACTAATTTAGACTTAATTTCTCTTCTTGATTAAAACTTAAATTTAACACAAGTATTCAAATAATGTAAAGAGAGAGAGAGAGAAATTCGACACCAGTACTTTTTACGTGGTTCGGCCAAACTGCCTACGTCCACGCTTCAAGGCTCACCCCTTGAAGATCCTTACCCTTCTCCTCACGAGAATAACTAGATCGGGATTCCGGGCTCCGATCAACTGCCTTTACAATTCTGGATTGAACTTGCCGGGCGTCAATCCACTGCCTTTACAAATGATTTGTATTTGTGAAATAGATCACAGACTACACTCTCACAGCAGAAGTCTCAAGTTCGAGTTTTGAGAGATGTACAGTGATTACAGAGTATGAAAACTTTTGCAGCTTAGGGCTATCAATTGAAAATTCGCAAAAGTCCTTCCTTCGTGTTTTGAGCTTGACTTATATACTCTGTATATTCTTCTTCTCCGAATTGAATGCATCTATCTTCAAATGAGAAAATGTTACCGTTGGGAAGCATCCGTACGAAACATTTATCCGTTGCATCTGAAAGTGTTGTTCGTCGTCGCCATTAATGTTCTGGAGTTAAAGCTTGAAAACGACGTCACTGTAGCTTCGCGGCTGGCTTTGAATTCTGGCGGAAATGCATCGGCAGAGACAGTTTAAATTAATGCCACGTCATCGGTAAATGCAACTTGTAGGGCCATCGGCAGATGATTCTTTGAATGCCATCGGCAGATGATTCTTTGAATGCCATCGGCAGATGAGTCTTTGAAGTTTTGTCGTCTAGTGATCGGCATGAGACACTTTGAACGACATCGGCAGATGCAACCTAAATGCTCAGACCACTTCATCGGCATGATTGTTCTTGACACGTCATCGACAGAGGCTTCACATATAATCGGCAGGAACAACTTGCCACGTCATCGGCAGAAGCTTCAAGTGTAATCGGTAAGAACAACTTGCCACGTCATCGGCAGAAGCTTCAAGTGTAATCGGCAAGAACAACTTGCCACGTCATCGGCAGAAGCTTCAAGTGTAATCGGCAAGAACAACTTGCCACGTCATCGGCAGAAGCTTCAAGTGTAATCGGCAAGAACAACTTGCCACGTCATCGGCAGAAGCCTTCCTTCACTTTGTCGTGTAGCGATCGGCATAGGAATGCTTCTTTGTCTTTTAGCGATCGGCATAAGAATGCTTCTTTGTCTTTTAGCGATCGGCATAAGAGCAGTTGACACGTCATCGGCATATGTCTTCAAGGATGCTATCGGCAGATGAAAACTTCAAAACGGCGTCTTCTTCTGCTTAGCAATCGGCAGAGGCTTCCATTGTACAGTCATCGGCAGAAGCCCGAGTTTTACAGCCCTATTTTTCTGTTCTGCTTTGTATACTCAAGCCGATTTTATTAGACAACTAAAATACCCTTTTCAAGGGTATTTCCAAATAAACTCATATTTATAATACTCATTAAGTACACAGAATCAAATTGAATATTTAATACACACGTACATAATCAAAAACAAATTATGACTTAAACACTCTATAAGTCAACAGTAGAGCAGTTAATTCCTCAGCCATATCATTCTCCCAAAGAGGGTTACCAACAGCTTCTTTATAGGACAAAGGCTCAGATAGATGATAAATAGATTTAACAAAATAAGCAAAAGAACTAGAATAACAAGAATAAGCAAAATCAGGTACTTTAATTGACTTACGAGGACGAGTAGACTGACGAATAGGATTGTCCGCAATCTCTTGAGATGATGGAGCAGTCGCAGGAGGGGGAGGAGTCGTAGATGTCCTAGGGATCAAGTTGTCAGATTCAGTGGAGCTGGAAGGAGTAGAAATAGCGGTGGGAGAGGCTTCGTCATTGTCGGTACTGAAGGGATCAATGCGTATAAGATCTGCATGAGTTCTATTATGTTGGGCAGAGGGTATGGAGAAGAAAGGAATATGCTCAAGAAACACAACGTGACAAGTGACATACAACTTTTGGCTGACTGGATTAAAACAACGATATCCCTTTTGACCAACACCATAACCAAGAAAGACACATAAAGCAGATCGAGAAGAAAATTTATCACGTTCAATGTGTGGTCGGAGAACAAAACAAGTACAACAAAAAACACGTAAGGAAGAATAGTCAGGAGCACAACCATATAATTTTTGAAATGGAGACAAACCTGAATTGTGAGAAGTTAGTATCCTATTGATCACGTAAGTGGCAGTAAGGACTGCTTCTCCCCAAAAGACACTAGGAACATCCGCAGACAATAAAAAAGAGCGGGCTGTCTCAACAAGATGTCTATGTTTTCTCTCTGCAACTCTATTTTGTTGAGGTGTTTCTCGACACGAGGTTTGATGAATAGTATCTTCAGAAGCAAGTAGACGAGAAAAAACATTGGAAGTGTACTTACCCCCCAGATCACAACGAAAACACTTGATAACAGCCGAATGCTGAGTTTTGACAAGAGCTTTAAAATCATTGAAAATAGTAAGATAATCCGATCTGCGTTTCATAAGATAAATCCAAGTATAACGAGTGCAATCATCAATAAAAGATACATAATACCGTGAGCCTCCGTTTGTAGGAATAGGAGAAGGCCCACATACATCAGAATGAACAAGATCAAAAGGATTACGAGAAAAAGATAGACTTTTATTGAAAGGTAACGCAGAGAATTTTGACAATTTGCAACCACTACAATCAGAAATATCATGACTTTTTAAAGTTCCTAATGCTCCAGTTGAAGCTAAGAATTGTAATCGGGACGCTGAAACATGACCTAAATGAGTATGCCATAGGTAAAAATCAGAAGACAAACGACTCAAACGAAATGATGACAAATCAACACTAGAATAAGCAACATCAAGTAGTTGGAGTTGATCCAAGACATAAAGACCCCCTTTCCTACGGCCTGTCCCAATCATTTTATGAGATTGCGGGTCCTGCACACAACAATTGGATAAAGAAAAAGATATTAAATAGCCAGATTCACACAATTGACTAACAGAAACGAGATTGATGGTAAGATTAGGAATATAATAGACATCAGGAAGTGACAAACAAGATGTATTAACAGAACCTACTCCTACTAATGGCATTGGAGTACCATCAGCAGTCACAACAGATAAAGACGTATTATGAGACAAAGAGACAAAAGATGACAAGTCTGGTGACATATGATGAGAGGCTCCAGAATCTAAGATCCACAATGAGGAAGATATACCTGATGTACCAGAGGATGACAAACTTGTAGGAGAAGAAGCTGACATAGCATGAGGCTGAGAGGAGAGAAATTGTTGAAACTGCTCAAGTAACGATGAATCCAAGGATGGAGTGGTCACTGTGTTGCTGGACTGAAGAGAATTATCTTTACGACTAGCCATGATTACAAACCAAATCGTTCTCCCAAAAAAACAAAGATCAAATTCCAAAAAAACAAAACTCAAATTGCAGTCCCGTTTTTCGCTAACTGGACAGCCTTAAAAACAAAAAAAAAAAAAACGATCTTCACCGTTCAGAATGTACCTCTATATGGTGTAAACTAGCTTTCAAATTTTCAAGACGATCCAACGGCTGAAACTCAAGAATCGAAATTCTCGTCTCGCTGCTCTTGAAAAATCAAAAAATTCAAAAATCCGAAAATCCCAATTGCAGTCTCGTTTTTCCCTAACCAAACAGCCTTGGAAAACACAAAAGACGATCTTCACCGTTCAGAATGTACCTCTATATGGTGTAAACTAGCTGTCAAATTTTCAAGACGATCGAACGGCTGAAACTCGAGAAATCGCAATTCTCGTCTCGCTGCTCTTGAAAAATCCAAAAATCCAAAAATCCCAAACCCCAAATTGCAGTCTCGTTTTTCCCTAACCGAACAGCCTTGCAAAACACAAAAGACGATCTTCACCGTTCAGAATGTACCTCTATATGTTGTAAACCAATTGTTAAATTTTCAAGACGATCCAACAGCTGAAACTCGAGAAATCGCAATTCTTATCTCGCTGCTCCTGAAAATTCCGAAAATCCGAAAATCACTTTTTGCCTCTTCTCTCTTCTTTTCCTTTTCAAATATGAGAAACGCAATTCGATCTACGATAACTATGGATTGGATTAATAGTCTCTCAAAACATCAAACAAATTTATAGGGTGACTCTGATACTATGTTGAAATTGAAAAAAGAGAAGACAAAGATATATTGAAATTGATAAAAAGTAATACAACCTAAAAGTGTTATATAACTAGGGTTAATAAACAAGTAAAATAAATTACTAAAAAGACCTTGAAGCTAATACATATAATCTAACACTTGCAACCCGAGGTTTGTCCCGCAGTCGTACTCATACGTGCACATCCGGGTCATCACAATCACCCGCCCTCTGTGGCCCAACGTCTCTGTTGGCCACATTTTTGGTTGGGTACAAACTCTGCTACTTTTTGTAACGATCCCTTTTCCTAGTAAGATATTGTCCGCTTTAGGGATTGGGTCGTAATCCAATATCCTCCCATCACGGCTTTGTTTGGAGAGGACTTCCCAGTCGGTCACCAAACCTGGTACTACTCTCGCTGAAGCACTTTTAACTTTGGAGTTCTTATGGGATCCGTTGCCAATTGTGCTCCAAAACGTGTCTTACTATCTTGAGAGAGTTTTCTTACATATGTTTCATTTTCATATACTTCCCCAAGCGATGTGCGATTGTGACGACTCCCTCTTTATGACTCGGGATTCGCCTATACTCGAGTCCGGATCCACCCTGCAACCCGAGATTTGCCCCACAGTCGTACTCAGTTGTATTCCAACAGGAACGTTGAGCCCCCGAGGGGGGGGGGGTGATTGTGATGACCCGGATGTGTACGTATGAGTACGACTGCGAGGCAAACCTCGGGTTGTGGGGTGGATCCCGGACTCGAGTGTAGGTGAATCCCGGGTCGTAAAGGGGGGGTTGTCACAATCCCACATCGCTTGGAGAAGTATATAGAAATGAAACATATGTAAAGAAACCTTCCCAAGATAGTAAGACGCGTTTTGGAGCACAATTGGGAACGGATCCCATAAAACTCCGAAGTTAAAAGTGCTTCGGCGAGAGTAGCACCAGGTTGGGTGACCGACTGGGAAGTCCTCGCCAAACAAAGCCGTGAGGGGAGGATATTGAGTTACAACCCAATTCCCAGAGCGGATAATATCTTACTGGGAAAAAGGGGTCATTACACTTGCACCCTATGATTTACTTGATCAACACTTGCTCGATAAGTGTCGATCGTTGCGTCAATTTCCAATGATGGGAAGAGCAAAAATGCATGACCAGTTTTCACAAAACTTGCAAATTAGAGTGTCATGAACATGATACTGGTCTTAGAAATCATTCTTTCCACGCTCGGACCTTACTCCCTCTCTCCTCTCCTTCTCCATCTCGATCGCGCTACAAGGAAGGAATATTTATTCCTTCTTTAAATAAGATAAAATAAAATAAATAAAAAATAACTTAATTTATTTAATATATAAAAATATATTATAAATTATTATATTTTATATAGTAAATAAATCATTTAATCCCGAGAAACTAAAATTGAAGCAAATTTTTTCAAACCTAATCGAGAAAAATTCTAAACTCTAAACAAAAATTCACCCATGACAATTTGATTTACTTAAACAAAATCTTTGCACTCAACTACATGGAAATTTCTAAAATTCACTAAAAGTCTCGAACGCCACGAAAAAAATTGATCTTGAAAAGTCAATGAATAGAAAAATGGCGGACATTCTAAATGTGATAAAAGAGGGCTAAAACTCTCTGTGACAGACCGCAGAGTTTTTGGAGAGAACTACGACACCCACCAGTTGTTTTTTTTCGCTATTTTTGAGTGCTATAGCACCCAAAAGGAGCGTAGAGCTAAAAATCTATCATTTCCTTCTACAGAGTACTGTAACGTAAAGAATATGTTTTTCAAGTTTTTAACATCTAAAATAATCATTCTAGTGGCCCCAATAAGCGCTAAGCACCCGAACCCTATTCTTTTCGCGATTCCAACTTGTTTTTCTTACTAAAACACGAAAACCTAATTCACTCAATTTCAATCATTCCTTCAGTAACTTCAAGCCATAATATAACCATAAACAACAATTAGCAAGTTTTACGCATAAATCTCTATTTATTCATGCAAAGTACATAAATTTCTAGTTTTAAAATGATTAGAATTACTTACTTATTTATTTATTTATTTATTTAGTCCTCCTTTAAACTAGTATTTGGACTTTCAAGCTTCACTTTCTTTCTTCTTTCTCACATGCTTTAAGATCCTCTTAAAAGTGTTCTTCAACTTTTCTTTACATTTCTCTTTTAAAAATCCAATTTTTTTTCTCCTTTTTCTATCTTTCTGTCGCAAGCTACTAGCTCTATAGGTGACATTACGATTTCGCCCTTAATTATTTAGCTCGAAAGACCATTTTAACCTCCAATCACTAAAATATTATGATTATAGCTACTTATTAAGTATATTCAATACTAATCAACGTTATTAATTTAATAGGATTATATTTAGACTAATAGAGATTAATTAAATAATTATAATTAATTAAGATTATCAAGAATAATTAACTTAATAAATATCCTAAACAAACACCTTTTCTACATTTTCAATTTCAAATGTTCCACCACCTAATTGGTGACAACGTTTTATTACATGAAATTTTAGGTAAAGCCATAATGAATTTTTTCTCCTTACTAATCATCCTTAATGTCTTATCGAGCACTTATCGTAAATCATACTTAGTCACCTCATTCAATTAGTCCAACTTCAAAAGCATAACTTTAGCAACAAAACTTCAAATTAAATAATTCTAATGTCATTCTCTTAATTAGGACATCTACTTTAATACTCTAAAACTTTATAAAATGTCATTTATGTTTACATATTTAATAACATTTAAATATCTAAACGGTTCTCAGAAAATAGTTTATATCTTAATCATTCTTATGGCCAACAAACGGGTGTTCCAAGAGCCGTTTGTTGTCCATTATATCTAAATAGTTGAAATAAGAGAAACTATCCGTGGCTAAAACCCTAACCAATAAGTTGCATCTCAAACAATGATATTATTCTTATTAGATGATGAAGATGCATCTACTAGAGTTTGTTTAACTCTGTGGAAATGATGTCTGACTTAATGTCTATGAATGTAAATATGATGAAGACGATTTAGGATTGATTTTATGTGTTTTTTTCCTACTTATAATACTTTCAAAGATACTATTTTCTATACTCCTGTATTTCTCTCTTTGGACTAAGTTTATGATACTTTTTTTTATGACAAGATTAATTAACTAGTCAAATTTAAGTCACAAGCAGAAGACATGATTGTTTCATAGAGTTGAATAATAATGGAAGTGAAAATGATTAGGGTTCAAAAGGTCGATCAAAATTAATGAACAACAAGACATGAAAATACTATTAAAAAAAGGAAAATTATCAATTTTAACCCTATACTATACACGTTGTTTCAATTTGGCCCCTGTACTATAAAAACCGACAAACCGACAAACCGAACCCTATACTTTGATTCTATTATCAGTTTTGACCTTCTATCAACAATTTCATTAAACACTCATTGAAAAAACTAACAAACAATCTTGAATTCAGTTGAAATTTTTACCACATGCTCACTACTTAATGAGAAGATAATCTAAAATTTTTCGTGATTTTTTAACAAATATTATAATAAATCATACAAGTTTTAAAAAATTACGCAAATTTTTGTATTATCTACTCATAATATGGTAAATATCTGAAAAAAGTTTCAAATAAATCTAATATTGTTTGGTATTCTTTTAAATTAATCTCAGTTTCTTCTTTACTTTATAAATTAATTTTTAAAAAAATGCCAAACAAAATTTATTTGAAATTTTTTTCACATGTTCAACCTATCATGGGTAGATAATAGAAACAGTTTCGTGATTTTCTAAAATTTGTATGATTTATTATAATATTTTTATAAAATACTAAAATAAAATTTTAATAAATCGTACATGTGTTAAAAAATCACGAAAATTTCCAGATTATCTTCTCATTAAGTAGTGAGCATGTGGTAAAAATTTCAACTGAATCCAAGATTGTTTGTTAGTTTTTTCAATGAGGGTTTAATGAAATTGTTGATAGAAGGTCAAAACTGATAACAAAATCAAAGTACAGGGTTCGGTTTGCTAGTACAAGGGCCGAATTGAAAAAACGTGTATAGTACAGAGTTAAAATTGATAATTTCCCAAAAAAAATGTACATTAAAGGTGAATGTTATGTATTACAAAAAGAGTAAGAGAGTCTCTGAACAATAGGGGAAACAACCGGACATGTTCGATGAAAGAGTTATTGCAAAATATGGCCACAATATTAGTAAAACTCTAGTTGCATCTAATAGAAACTTAATGCCTTGCTAGAATTAGATTCTAGATTAAACTTGCATGTTCCTTATGTCTCAATCAAGATTTATTTTCAAAATATGAGACTATATCTAAAAGAGTTATTGATGGATAGTAATGCATTTTGTAAGATAATGACATTAGAATAGTTATAATAAAATGTTTAATGAAGCTGTCAAAAACTTTAGTATTGTGTGATATGTTCTCGATCCAAAGAGAACTCTTATTTTTTTGAGTACAGAAATGATAAAAGTTGATCAGTAAAGGTAGAGTTTTGAATTAAGTAAAAGTTCTTGTTTTGTGATAAAAGAATGCAGCAATTTTCAAATTTCGTATGTTCTATTGGGTTCAAAATTCACATGCGATGTTTTGGAATTAACTCATTTGAGATGTTACTAGACTATGACATATGCGTTTGGGGTAAGTGAGATTTGGTGGAATGAGTTTAACAAGACATGACTTCTTGATGGTCCAAGATTAGTAAATTGTAATTATGCGAGTACCTATTTTTCAGAAAACAGAAGAAATTCACATTCACTTTACGCATCACAACACAAAGGAAACACTTGATTACATGCAATGTCATATCTGAGGACCAACTAGAGTACCTTAAAAGGGATGTGCTACTTATATGTTTGACAATTATTGATGATCTTCAGAAAATTCAAGTGTTCTTTCTAAATAAAAAGGTGATGTGGGAATGAAAAGCTTTGGTTCAAAAGTAGAAGTGAGGCAGGTCAAACATCTATGCACCAATAATGGCTTGAAGTTTTTTCTAAGAAAAATTTAATTATTTCTGCGATTATGAAGGAATTTTGGGGCACTTAGCAGCTTATGGTATTCCATGGAAAAATGGCAAGGCAGAATGAATGAAGAGATTTTGATGGAGAAGGCACAATCTATACTCTCCAATTCTAGTTTCCCTAGCCAAAACTGCTACTACTTCTACTTACCTCGTAAACCACTCTTTGTCAACTTCTCTGGAGGTGAGTTTTGAAGATTGTGGTCTGGAACTCTTGCTAATTATTCTAGTTTTATAGCATTTGATTGTACTGTGTATACCCATATCTATAATGAAAAATTAAAATCCAAATCTATGAAGTTTGTACTCCTTGGCTACATGTGTGGAGCCAACGGGTATAAATTATGGTATCCTAATTTAGTAGAAATATTATACTTGATTGGACTGTTATACTTGTTAAGTGACATTCTCAAAATTTTTCTAAATATACTTGGTGGGAATGAAGTGTCGAGGTGGAATTTAGGTTTAGATCATGATTTACATCAAATTTTACATATTAGTCAAGTTTAAATATTCTGCAATGTCATTTATATAACGTCACTTATTTCAGTTTTATAATATTACTCCATAGCTAAAGTCAGATCTATAAAAGGTGATTAAACCTCCACAAACATAAAAAGTGAGGCTCTTTTATTATTTATGTCTCGTGATTCTAGTGACAAGTCTTCTACGTACTCAATGGTAGTTAATTGTGAACGACTTTGACAATTTAATAATGGCCATGCAGAAGGAAATGAAATCCTTCATGAGAACGACAAAATCAAATTTAAGAGTTGCTTGTTGGTTTTTCCCTAAGTCGGATTGTGGAAGAGGTAAGAAATTTTTCTAGCTAAAGATAGAAGGTTTCTTAAGGGTGAACAAAAAAACCGAGAACCGACCCAGAATCGACGGTTTGGTCCGGTTCTGGGCGGTGTTGCCTTACAAATTAATAGATATTGGTTTTTTTTTTCAAGAACTGCAGTTATTGGTGCGATTCTCGGGTTTGGTGACACAATTTTTGTAGAACCGGCCCGGACCGTTAAGTTGGCCGCTGCCCACCCATGCGGGTTTCTCATTGCATTGTAATTTATGCCTTACCCGATTTCTATTAGGATTAAGTCAGTCCCATGTTAAGTATTAGTGTTTTAGTTACTTTTCAAATTTAGTTCAAGTCTGAAAGCTCAATTATACCATAATTTTTTTCAGTAAATTTTTTAATCTTGCATATGGTTTTTCTTGCTAGATTTTTTCATATAAAATCTTGGTGTCTAATTTTCACGTTGTTTTCTTGTGAAATAATTAATTTTAACAAAAATCATCACTAAAGCCATACTGTGCTTTTTTATAAGGTCATTAAAACATCAAATATTACAAAAAGAGGAATACAAATTGTAAAATTCTCAAATTTTTACAAATATAAAAAATTAATTAAAAAAAAACTAACATTTTCTCCCCCACTCCCCTATCTCTCGACAATATCTCTATCTCTCCTTTTTTTTTTTTTTTTCTCTCGATCACTATCATTCTCCCTCTCCATCACAATCGTTCTCTCTCTCTCTCTTTCTTCTATTTCTTGTCAACCACAATTAAAGGCTCACTAGAGTTAAGTTGGGTGGACGTATTCGATCCATCCACCATAAACTGATAGATCATATTCCAAACTTCGATTTAATATGTTATTCTTCGATTTTCACCAAGCCATTTGTAGGAACGAAGATTAAAGTTTTTTTGCCAAAAAAACTTTAGACCGTGCTCTGCGACGACAATTTTGAACTCTGAACTTCGACCTACCATTGAAAAAAAAGCTCTCGACGAAGGAAATTGTTAATACCCAAAAATCCCTTTAAATGATTGCCAAAAGTGGTCGGCGGAGCCTCGTCATATAACCGCGACCGACCACTTTAATCTCAAATCCCATTCGTTCTGGGTGTCATCTTAGAAAGTTGACACCACCGTTGGATTAAGGACCTCAAAACCTTTAACACAAGTAATTTTGTTTTGATTTTCCGCTGTCGTGGAGTCGTCATCGTTGGAGTTTAAGCTGATGATGTGGACATTGCCAACTGACATTGACTGTTCACTTTTAACTATTGACTGTTGAACACAAATAAGAAAATACTACACACACTTTATTGAATAAAAATACTACAACCACTCACTTTCTCTACGATATTTGAGATGAGATGAGATGAATTGAATCTTTTCATTTAATAGGTGGGTCATTCATTTAATAGGTGGAGGTGGATGACATTGAATATCAACACTCCCCCTCAATGTCGGCCATCATGTTGAGTTGCTTTCGAAATTCTTCAAATTTTCTGACATTCAGACTTTTTGTGAATAAATCCGCAACTTGATTGGTTGTCTCCACATGACGCATCTCTATCTCTTCTTGTAAGACTTTTTCTCTAATGAAATGATAATGCACTTCCACATGCTTAGTCATTGCATGAAATACCGGATTTTCGGCCAAACGGATTGCTGATTGATTATCGCAATAAAGTGGTATTGCATAATCAACTGGTAGGTGCAAATCTTCCATTAACTGAAGTAGCCATGCACTCTCCTGAGCTGCCATGGCCGCTGCTCGGTACTCTGCTTCAGTAGTTGATAGTGACACTGTTGGTTGTCGTTTGCTACACCAGGAAATTGTTCCACCTCCGAGTGTAAACACATATCCGGTCGTTGATCGACGCGTGTCAAGATCTCCAGCATAATCTGCGTCGCAATAGCCAACCAATTTGCAATCGCCACCTCTTTTGTACAAAAGACCATAGTCAAATGTACCTTTGATATACCTTACAATTCGTCGAACCGCTTCTAAGTGAGACTTCTTTGGATTCTGCATGTATCGACTGACAACACCAACTGCAAAAGAAATGTCAGGTCGGGTCAGAGTTAGGTAAATTAGACTACCCACGAGTTGTCGATACATCGTCGTATCCGCCAAATCTTTGCCTTCATGTGCACACATCTTGGCATTGGCATCCATTGGTGTTGAAATTGGCTTGCACTCTTGCATACCAAACTTTTGTAACAAATCTATGGAGTATTTCTTTTGACATAGAAATAAATCATCACTTGTTCGATCGATTTCTAATCCGAGAAAATGTTTGAGCTCTCCAAGCTCTTTCATCTGGAAGCGAACAGACAAATTTTTCTTTGTTTGATGAATCTCTTCTTCGTCGTCTCCCGTGATGATCAAATCATCCACGTAAATCAACACCACTGCTAGTTTTGCTTCTCTAGTTTTCACAAACAAACTAGAATCTGCATGTGCCAACAAGTAACCACTTTTGGTCAGAAATTCGGCAATCTTGCCGTACCATGCTCTTGGCGCTTGCTTCAATCCATATAGCGCCTTTCTCAACTTGCATACATAATCGGGACGAGTTCTGCTCTCGAACCCCCTTGGTTGGACCATGTATATCTCTCGATCCAACTCTCCATGCAAGAAAGCATTTTTCACATCCATCTGCCAGAGTTTCCAGTCTTTGTTGGTTGCAAGAGCTAGAAGGACTCGCACAGTTGTAATCTTCGCCACTGGACTAAACGTCTCATCGTAGTCAAGTCCGTACTGCTGAGAGAAGCCACGAGCTACCAACCGAGCCTTGTATCGCTCGATCGATCCATCTGGACGAGTCTTGATCTTATAGACCCATTTGCAAGAAATTGGCTTTACTTCTCTTGGCTTTGGCACAAGCTCCCATGTTTGATTCTGGTCCAATGCTAGAATCTCTTCCTTCATAGCTTTGACCCATTCAGCTCTTTGAAAAGCTTCTTCAAATGTCTCTGGCTCTTTTGGACTCTCCACTCTTGCTACAGCTACATTGGCATACCTCGGATTCGGCATCCGAACTCTTGTCGACCTCCTAAGCTGTGATTGTGGACTTGTTACTTCTTGACTTGCTTCTTCTTCTTCAACTGGTCTCTGATAAATACCAGTTTGCCATGGATTCTCAGTCGTTGTGTGATTATCATCATCTTCCACCTCTTCATGTGCTACTGGATCTTGTCGCACCTTTACAACTTGCTCCCCCATTAGTTGTAATTGATCTTCAAGAATTTTAGAATCTGGTAATTCCTCTTCGTTAGAAGACCACCACGAAGATGCTTCATCAAACACCACATTTCGTGATACAAAGCTTCTACCACTCTTTGGATCATAACATTTCCACCCTTTTCTTTGATTGTCATATCCAATGAAGATACAACGAATCGCCTTCTTATCAAATTTGCTACGCAAATGATCTGACACAAATACGTAACACACACAGCCGAAAACTCGGAAGTGACCAACTGTAGGTTTTGCATTCCACAATCTCTCAAACGGTGAAACAAATCCGAGCCTTGGTTGAGGAAGTCGGTTGATAACATAGGCTGCAGTCTTTATGCACTCAGCCCAAAATCTTCCTTGGACATTCCTTCCATGTAGCATACTCCGACAAATCTCTGCCAAATGTCGGTTCTTCCTTTCAGCTACGCCATTTTGTTGTGGCGTATTTGGACAACTCATCTGATGACGGATTCGACATTGTCGCAAGTATTGAGAAAACTCGTTTGACATATATTCTCCTCCATTATCCGTGCGCAAACATTGGATTTTCCTTCCAACTTCTCCTTCCACGACTTCTTTGAACTCCTTGAATTTTAAGATCGTCTCGGATTTTTCTTTCATGAAGAAAACCCAAACATATCTAGAGAAGTCATCAATGAATGTAACCATATATCGCATCTCGCTAATAGATGGTTGTTTGACTCGCCCAAAGACATCAGAGTGTACCAACTCCAGTGGCATCTTCGCCTTGAACTTTGATTCTTCATACGGTAGTTGATGTGCTTTACCGTATTGACAACCCGCACACACTGTGTCTTCTCTAACTTCTAGTTGAGGAAGACCCCTGAGCATCGATTTCTTCATCATCACTTTCAACTTGTGATAACCAACGTGCCCTAACCTTGCGTGCCACAGATCTGCCGTCTCATTCTTGCGAGTCTTATCTACATAAGCCGTCTCTGCTGTCATTACATAGATAGACTCCAGCTTTTGTCCTTCCATCGTTGGTGTACCCGAGATCTTCACATCTTCGTACACCTTGACATCTTGGGGACCGAACAAGACATAACGGCCAGATGATGTCAACTGCGCCACCGATAGCAGGTTTTTCTTCATGCCGGGTACATGAAACACCTCTTGAAGCGGCACCTCGTTAGGAGTGTAACGAGACACAATGGTTGTTTTACCAATATGAGAAATTGGTAACCTGGAGTTATTGGCCGTTACCACCACACGACTCCCTTTATACTCCACCATCTCTTGCAGCTTACTCTCATCACCGGTCATATGATTCGAACAACCGGAGTCGACGATCCAATCTTTATCATAGTCAATTCGCCCTGGTACTGTCACTGCAAGCGCCGATTCATCTTCTTCCACTGCCAGAGATGCGACGGCATCCCAATCATCATCACTTGAATTTTCTGTTTTGGAGGTCGCTGTGTTTCCTTCGGCATTTCTTTTCTTGGACCAACAATCTTTTGCCATGTGGCCCTTCTTCCCGCAGTTGTGGCAGTTACCATCAAACCTCTTGTTTTGCCTGGACGAATTACTTCGATTTTCGTTCTTCTGAGCTCCCCCTGACCGAGGGTTCCCATGATGATCTGCCTTGTCATCATTCTTCCATGATCCTTTGCCACTATTCGGTTTAGACCACCCTTTGTTCTTCTTGACAAAGAGTGCTTCTTCCTCACTCTTCCGTGAGCTTTCACCGATCTCTTTGGCCATCGCTTATTGGTCAGATAGTAGATTTTCAAAATCCACTAATGACGGTTGAGTAGGCCACCCTTGTAAGGCAGTAACAAAGCCTCCGTATTTTGGATTCAAACCATGAATGATGATTCTTCTCATTCTTGGTTCCTTGATTGTGGCTTCAGGATCTAGCTCAGAAATTTCCCGGCACAAGGTCTTTACCTTGTGAAAGTACTGATTGATCGTCATATCACGCTGCTTGATAGATAACAACTCATTTTCGAGGAGTTGTAATCTCATGTCGTTTTTCCTTGAGAAGAGTGCTTTGAAAGTGTCCCAAGCTGATTTCGGCGTTTCAGCTTGCCTAATGTGCTCCAGCATTTCCTCATCTATTGTGCTCTTTATCGCGAACATGGTCTTTCCTGCCTTAATCCTCCACTTCCGGGCGGCATTTTCATCTGTTGGGATCGTGGTTTCATTACCACCAATGATGTCCCACAGATCCTGACCTTGCAAGTATGACTCCATGCACGTTGACCATGTGTTATAATTTGTGTTGATGAGTTTCTTGATACCTCCCATAACCTGAAGGTCACTCATTGTTTTGGCAGAACTCCGACACTACCAAACAAATTTTTTGACTCTAAACTTTTAGAATCGCTCACCACTCACAACACAAAAAACACTCCCCAAATAATCTCTAAAAATTTTTCTGATGTGGAAGATCAGTTAAAAACCGCAACCACAGAGCATACTAAATTTAAAGAAATCACCCAGGCTCTGATATCACTTTGTTGAACACAAATAAGAAAATACTACACACACTTTATTGAATAAAAATACTACAACCACTCACTTTCTCTACGATATTTGAGATGAGATGAGATGAATTGAATCTTTTCATTTAATAGGTGGGTCATTCATTTAATAGGTGGAGGTGGATGACATTGAATATCAACATTGACTTTTGAAATTTTGGCGGAAAGTGGGACTGTCATTTTCGATCCACCTAACGACGTGGCCAGATTTAACTGTCTCTCATTTCGACGTTCTAAACACGTTGGTAATCTCCGTTTGTTAAAATTTTATTATGATCATTTAGCACATATACAGAGATGATGTTTAAAACTTTATTTTTAGTATTTAATTTAAAAAATTCTAAATTAGTGTCGATAAGTATTTAACATTGGACGAATTCTAAATTCTTAGTATGTCTGAAGTTTCGGATGTCGAGAATATATAATTGGAACTTTTGAGTTTTATTGTCGATCACTTGTGAACTGGCTCTATGCAAGGTCAATTGTTATTTCTTTGAGATTTTGGTTCATAGTTCTGAAGAAGGACCCATCTAGTATCTCTAGTCTTTTGATTGGGATTTTAGTGTCAAATTTGTTTTAGGTTTTGACGATTTTATTGATTACGACATCTCTTTTCGATAATGAGTTTTGTTCGGTTTGTAAGACTGTAGTCGTAATTGAGATAGAGGTTTGTTTTTATGTCCAGCATCATTGTTTACAAACTTTATTTTGAGACATGTTCTCATATGAAATGACATGTCTATGTTATGATTTGTCGATTTTGTTGTACTATTTATTATTTTTCAATGGACATGTTTATTAACAGCATGCATATTACATTATTGATCAACCTGTGAAGGAGTTTTATTTTTTACGCACATTCATTAGAGTAAGTGTTTGTTTTTTTTAACTAGAGTAATAAGACAGCTGATTGTGTTGTGTCCTTGAGTGTCATACTCTAAACCTGATAATGGTCTTTATTTTCATGGCTTTAGTGATCGCAGAGCATCGCCGTTATAAATGCATATGTCTAAGCCAGTCTTCGGGTTATGACACAATTAAATTGGCATCTGAGCATGGTTCTCATGTTCTTGGAAGTGATCGCTTAAGAATTTTATAATGTAGTTTGGGCTTTCGTCCATTGTTCATGGAATTGTTTTAACACCTAGTATTAAAAAATATTTGTTTTGGTCGTCCACAGGAGAAAGACATTTTTTTTTTTCAATCCGCAAGGTAATAGTTTGAAACGCTTAGAAATTTTTTGGAAAGCATGTTAAGTAAATTTCAAAATCGATTGGAGAAATCTTTTCAAGAGATATGAGTATGTAAGCTCACCTAGGTTGGTAGTGGGCCAATTTTTATTTTTTATTATTTATTTATTTATTTATTTATTTTTTTTAAGGTTAAGAATTTGTTTTATAACTTGACCCAAAATTTTAATCTCTTTATTAAGTCCTAAAGCTAGTTGCATCATGTGGTAACTCGTTATATTTAGGATAAGACCCTTTGTTAGTAGAGTTACATTCATAAAACAAATTGTTTCCGTTCATGGAATGCAGCAGCTGGAGAAGGATTTACCATCTCACTCTAGCCATGTTGTGAGTGTAGAATTCTTTTAAGGAATTTAAAAATGTTTGGTGTAGGTGGGACCCCTTCGATAATACTTTTTCCAAAGGAACAACTGCAACAAAAGAATTTCCTTGATCGAATCTTTGTATGAACCAGGAAGAGATTGTATGAACCAGGAAGAGATGGTGATGATAAAATAGTTGTGATGCCCTCAAGCCCGATTAATGAATATATCGTGATAATTTCTTAGGTTGTATCCAACCAATTTGATGGTAGTGTTTCAGATAGGTTGATAGCCAATTAACGATTTATAGAATTTTTCCTTAATTTCTTAGTCGATCCTAGGAGTTCTTTTCTTAGGCGAATCTGGAGATCGTAATTAGTTTGTTTCTTGTTTCGTATTGCTTCGTTCGAATTCCGTTCAGTTCCAATTAATCACACCTTTTTTTTTTTTTTTTTTGTTGTCTCTGTATTTGTGTTTTGTTTGGCAATGAGGGTTTTAGTGCCACTATTGACAATCAAAACATCCATAGTGGTCGCAGTGTGGTGTATTCCGTATTTGAGTTGATTGCCTTGGTTAGTTATCTTAATTTTTCTAAGAACCCGATTGTTTTATTGTTAGAGTTTTTTGACGCCAGTTCTTTTATGGATTATGATAAAGTAAAATTTATGGTCAGTTCTCATCTAAAGAAAATTTCATTGTCTCGCCAGAACATTGAGCTCTTGTTTACTACAACAGTTTTCGCGTAGTATCAATCAATCAAATTCTCAAAGTTGCCTGAGTGGTCTTCAAAGATTGGAGTTGTATAAAAATCTTACGTTGATCCGTGGTCGGCGTGACAATAAGACAAGGTCCACATGGGATTGTTGCTAGGAGCGTTAGATGTGTTTCCTGGTGGCTTGTTGGCTTTGCTGCCTGAGTAGTATATTGAATTTTGCATTGAATGGTTCAAGGTTTCTAATTCAATCTCGACCATGTCATTCATGAGAGTCTCAGCGGGATTATGAAATTCAAGATCTTAATTGTAAGAGTTGATAAGTAAAAGTCATTTGTGAGAGTGCATCTTTGTTCAGCGACATGTGTAGTTTGTGAGAAGGATGATGTCTCTTTATGCTTTGCATCGTTCTTTTTTTTTTCAAAAACTGATTGAATGTCAGTGTAGAAGAAGTATTCATTGGCTAGGATAAATTAATGGTTTGACTTGTTAGGTAGGTCTTATTGTTTCGTTTTTCAAAGCTTGAGTTGAGGTTCGAATGTCATTGGTTGAGATTTCATATAAAGATATCCTGAAGAAGGCTTTTTGTTCGAAGTACGGGGATTTAGATGTTGCTAGTCTCACCTTTCAGTTTGACCAATGTCTGTCTGCCTTCTTAAATCTTATGAATTGTCTTTGAGGTCGTTAGAATCAACTCTTCGTAGTCTTCGTCGGAGACGTCTTGCTTTCTCTAAGTTTCTATGACAACATATAATCGAAGACATAAGGTGTTGTGGACATTGAGTTATTGCTAGTAGTCTGCCATGAGAGAATAGTGCAACTTTTGGTATCTGAAAGTAAAGGTTTTTGGAATCGCGGTGTCTTGTTCAGAATTCAATAAATCCTTTTAGGTTCAAATATGTCATGTACTGGCAGTTGTCTATGATTGCATTAGGAATTCATAGATTTTTTTGCCTGGTTGGCTGTCAATGTCTTCTTAAGTAATTCTTTTCCTTGCAACTTAGCCATTGACCTAGCTGACTTGGAAGTGTGGCAGGTCTTTTTAGGATAGTCTGTGTCAAGGTACACTTAGGAAGTTAACGTGCAAGTTAGTGTGTGCACTAATTCTAGCGGTACCTCATAGTTATATCACTAAGCAATTTACTCTAAGGCATCGTTAGCTAGTTTTTGGTTTTAAAATGACGTTGCAGTTTAGGTGATTACTTATGCATTCAACATACAGGTTTCCGTGAGCCTAGTTTTTTCACTTGTGTCATGGAGTTAGTTGGAAAATTTGTTCTAAAGCTTTGGAAGAGCTTTTAATTTAGTGTGAAGTTTCAAGTGCATTCTTATCATAATTTTGAGTGTCATTTCACTTAGCTAAACTTGGTGCTAGGAAAGTACTAGTGATAAAGTGTTGGAAGGTTGTGATTTATTTAGAGTGTCGTTTAGACATGGCAGATGTCATATTTGATCTTCTAAACCAAACTTTAAAAAGATGTTTTCCCTATCTAGTTTTTATGAGTGATATGTGATAAAATACCATAAAGTTGTATCTCGGGTATAAAGAGGACTCCACATCAGTTCGATGTAGTTTGGATCGTTGTTAATCAGCTGACTAATTCCACCTATTTTATTCCAATTTGAGTAGACTTTTCCCTTATCCCAAATCAGATCGTTCATTTGTCGATAACACCGTTCATTTTCAGAGCGTACCTTCCATATTTTTGTTCAGATTAGCTTCTCACCACATGTATGTGATAGGTGAGATCATGTTGTTTTTTGTTATGTTGAGAGTTGTTATTGGAGCGAGTTCTCCAAAGAGTTGTGTTAAGTCGTTAGTCCTAGATAAAGTACTGACCTATTTAAATGTGTAGAAAGAATTGGTGATGATTTCTTAAAACTTGATTTGTCTCCACATATTGGGTACAACCATAATATTTTCCTTATACCCATGTTGAGTAAGCTCATACCACATTATCTCCCTAACTAACGTTCCTAGTGATAAGGATGTCTTCTATGAAGATAATTTGAATCGATTTTAGGTTGAGAGTGCAGAATTCTTTATTCGGTAGATCCCTTTAGTTGTTGCATTGTAAAAGTGTTAGTATGACAAGAAATCTACTTGGGAACTCAAGTTTGATATGTATCGTAAGTAGCCTCAATTATTCGTTGGTTTCCATGAGTATGCTTTAAATTTTGAAAACGAAATTTCTTAAGGGAAGAATGTAAATTCTCTATTTTTTACAAGTAAAAAAATTTATTTAAAAAAAAAAAACCAACATTTTCTCACTTCTCCTCTATCTTTCAGAGCTCTCTCTCTCTACATCATAATCATTCTCTCAAATTTTCAATTCTTGACGGCCACTTTCACAGGCTCTTTGGACTATAGAGGTGTTCGACACTTCCACCATAAAATTGAGGAACCTTAAAGTATCAATTTTTTTTTTTTTTAAAAAACACCTTAAAGTATTAACCCTAATAAAACAAACTTCAAACTATAAAAAACCTAATAATTTGAACCCCGACGGATGACCGATAGCCTCATGTTCCTCATTTTACAAAGAGAATAGGGGGTCATTCCCCATGCGTGACCCCTCGTTCTCCACAGGGGTCAACACGGGGGAGTAGAATCCCCGCGCACGTGCGTTGCACGTGAAACAACACGGGTGGCCGAACTAAAATAACCCCCATTTTATTCGGTAGTCGACGCGAAGGTGTAAAACCCCCCACGCACCTGCGTTGCACGTGAAAAAACACAGGGGGCCGTTCATTTTATGTCGGCACTCCGTGTTACAGAGAAATTTTAAAACGTTCAAGACGTAAGGGGCCGTGTTCTAGACGCGGATGGCCGTGTTCTAGACGCTGGAGGCCGTGTTCAGCCCTAGGGCTGATAACAGGGGGCGTTCTCTCTCACACGGGAGGCCGATCTCCCGATAGTATAAATAAGATCGGCCCTCTGTGTACCTCCTCCTTCTGAAACTGAGAGAAAAGTGTTGACTTAAATGGTGTTTATGTCTAAATATGTTTTTGATGATTGTGATTAATAAGAAATATATAAACTGTATAATTGATTTACTGTATTTATTACATTTATCTGGAAATACCCTTTGAAAAGGGTATTATGTTTCTGACGTTTTTGGCTAAGTGTTATTAGTCAGAAGTCAGTCGTCCAAACTTACAAGACAGACGCAGTCGTCCAAACTTACAAAATAGACGCAGTCGTCCAAAGTCAAGACAGACGCAGTCGTCCAAAGTCAAGTTGACGTAGTCGTTCAAAGTCAAGACAGACGCAGTCGTTCAAAGTCAAGACAGACGCAGTCGTCCAAAGTAAAAATAGACGTTGTCGTCCAAAGTAAAAACAGACGCTGTCGTCCAAAGTACTCGCCCGAATATCAAGCGTCCAAATTGTACGAGCATGTGTTCAAAGACAGAACAACGATTTGATGCAGAGCATTCGTCCAAAGGGGGAATGTTCAGAGTCTTAACAACGCCGAATTAAATACCGCGAGTGATAGCGACTTTAGTTCTCAACGGATATTTTTCTGCGTATGGATGCTCTCCAACGGTCATATTTTTGAATGAGACGCGGATTACAGACTAGAGTATAAAAAGAAGAATGAATCTCGGAAGAAGAACTTTTTGCCAATTTCTTGAACAGTTACTAAAAACTCCTATGAGCTCACGCAATAATCTTTGTTTTACATCTCTCTGCACTAGAATTTGAGATTTTGTCTTGTGAGAGTGTAATCTCTGTGCTCAATATTTTCATCCTGTAAAAACTGTAAGGCAGTGGATTGACGCCCGTGAAGTTCAATCCAGAAGTGTGAAAGGCAGTTGATTGGCCCCCGTGAAGTCCAATCAAGTTTTCTCATGGAAGAGAAGTAGTGAATCTTCAAGGGGGAAATCCTTAAAGCGTGGACGTAGGCAAGGTTAGCCGAACCACGTAAAAATCACGGTGTTATTTTTTTTTCTCTCTCTCTTTGTTTATTTTGAATTTGTAAGCATTATTTTAAGTAATTTATATTGCACTAAGTAAACAAGATTAGAAGAGAAAAGTATAATTCATCCCCCTCTTAGACAATAACGGTCATACAATTGGTATCAGAGCGGGTTTAATATTGTCTATATTGTGATAGAATTAGAAATGACATTCAACACCAACACCTCACACGTAGAAGGCCAATCTATTACTAAACCTCCATTCTTTGATAGAAATGATTATGTTTATTGGAAGTCTAGGATGAGAATTTTTGTTCAGGCTATGGATTATAATTTATGGAATATCATAGAAAATGGACCATTTAGGGCTGTGAAAACTGAGAATGAGATTAGTGTTCCTAAGGCCTTTCATGAATTAACTGAGTCCGATAAGAGAAATCTAAGTTTGAATGCTAAAGCTATGTGCACTTAATAGAGATGAGTTCAACAGAGTTTAAGAGTGTGATAGTGCATAGAAAATATGACATTTATTGGAAGTTACACACGAGGAGACTAACCAAGTAAAAGAAAATAAAATGAGCATGTTAGTTCATGAGTATGAACTATTTTCTATGAAAAAAGAAGAATTAATTAGTTCAATGTTTATGAGATTTACTAACATTACTAATGGTTTAAAAGTGCTTGGTAAGATATATTCCAGTGAAGAACTAGTAAGAAAGATCTTGAGATGTCTACTAAGAGGATGACATCCAAAAGTAACGGCCATTCAAGAAGCAAGAGATCTCAAGGCGCTCAAACTTGAAGAGCTTATTGGTTCTCTCATGACACATGAGATAACCATGAGAGCAAATGAAAAGAAGGACCTTAGAGAAAAGGAGATCTCCAAAAGAAAAAACATTGCACTCAAAGTCTCCTCAAGCAAACAAGAAGAATCTGGGGAAGACGACGATGATGAGGATATAGCCCTTATTACTAGAAGGTTCAACAAATTTCTCCAGAGAAAGAGGATGCAAGGGAAGAAATTCTCAAAGGGAGAAAAGCTTCAAAAGGAGAAGGAAATCACATGGTTTGAGTGTGGGAAGCCTGGTCACATCAAGGCTGAGTGTCCACAAGCAAAGAAGAATCCCAAGAAATTTAAGAAGAGAGCCATGAAGGCTGCTTTGGATGACAGTGAGAGTGACACTTCATCCGAAGATGAAGAAGTTGCAAATCTTTGCTTTATGACACACGAAAATCAGGTTAGTTTCTTTTCTAGTGATAGTGAAACTGAAGATAGTGATCTAGTTGATGTATTCAATGATTTAGTCAAACAATACAGCATGCTTAAGACTAAATTCAACTTGTTAAAGAAGGAAAATGCATACTTGGTTGAAAAGCATGCTAAGGAGTGTATTTTGCTTGAAAAGGAGATAGATGATCTTAAGTGTAACACCCGACATTTTCAGCCAGGTGATTTTCTTAACGGAATTAACTGTCACCCTTATTTTTGGACCTTTTGATTTAAATTTAATACCAATATTTGTTCCAAATTGTGTGAACTAGGTTGAGTGGCAAAATTGAAATTAGGGTGGGCTGTGATCGATATATAAAGGAGATGAAAAGTTTTTAAATCTCACAAATACCACTGTAGCCGACACTTTCTCCTTTCAGCGATTTCCCTCTCCCGAGCTCTCGCTCTTTGCCTGCCAGTAATCCTTCCTTCGACGATCGGTTCCCTTGCCATTTCTCGGATACTCTACGCTCGAGGTATGGATTAGACAATGTAGTTGTCAGTTAGTTATTAAACTCTGTTTTTCAGCTTGGTGTTGAAATTTGGTTTCTCCAATGGCCGAGTAGCTATAGCAACATTTATAACCAGGATTTTGTAATGTCATTTCCGAATCGATTCTGGACATTTAATATAACCGACCCTGATTAATCGTTAGCTGGACCTAGCTGTTTTGGTTTTGGATTTCTGACTACACACAGAGAACTAGACTAGGGGATTCGGGAATGACTTTAGTTATTAGATTCTAGAATGACTTGTGATTGAGACTTTTAGGGTTTTGTTTTAACTACTGTGATGTGAAATGTTTTAGGTGAAGAAGTTTGAAGAAAAGGAATTCAAGTTGCTAAGAAAACCAGGTAAGTGAATGTGTAAGATTCCCGGCCATTAGGGCCCTACATCACAAGGATGCTAGGTAGAAACCGATACGTTGATTAGAAGTTATTTAAGCTACTGTCTGTTACTTATGTTGATGTTTGACTTAATGGTAAGATTTCCCGTCGGATGAATGTACTATTCTGTGGCTTGATGAGTTAGGAGTTCTCATGTTCATGCATCACGAACGTTTTATGCATATGATAATGTTTTAAGAGCATGTTTTCCTCATGAACAAGATAAGAACATAAAACTTATGCAACGTGAATTAAGCAAGGGTTGGGGGTGGTTTGGCGTATGTCACTGTCCAAAAGGAAGGGCCATGATTACGACCCGCAAGGGACTATGTACACTCTCACTGTCAACCCCCTTTACCGGCACAAATCCTCTTAATTCACACAACCTGAATTATGAATATGAATGATGAATATGAATGATGAATATGAATGATAAATATGAATGATGAATATGAATGAGGAGCATGAATGATGATTATTAACGATGAATACGAACGATGAACAATAATGAAGACCTTGAGTATGAATATGAATAAGAAAAGATTCATGAGCATTTGTTTCTTAAAATGAGCATTCATGCATACTTGTTAGCATTGCATTCCTTACTAAGCATTAGGCTTATAGTTTAAACCTTATGATGTAGGTGAAGATTTAGCAGGTGAGGATTCCAAATTCAGTGATGATGTCTAAAGGCTAGTTGCAGGATGGTGCTCAGGGTGGAAGACTGTGGCTAGCAGGCGAATATAACCCATAGTTAAGCTCATAATGTGTCAGTAAGATTTATGATGAACTGATGTTTAAGTAGAATGAGATTATATTTTAACATTGAGCTTCAAAATTGTCTGGTTTAACTACTGAGTTTGAGGATGATTTTAAAGATATGGAAAGAGTTATTTTAACTAAGTCTTCCGTATAAGAATTTTTGGATGAGTCTCTGATTTTCATACATATGAGTGTTGAGTCAATGTGGTTTGAAGCCTGTTAAGAGTTTGCATCCACCGATATATGTTCCCTATCGGAAGATGTTAAGAGTTTGCATCTACCGACGGATGATTTCTATCGGAAGGTGTATTAAATGAACACGTGAATTGCACATGTCTATCGGTAGATGTAAGGTATTTCAAATACAGGATGATATAAGAGCTATTTTGTCGTCTAGCGATCGGTAGATGTAGGTATTTCAAATACCAGATGATATAAGAGCTATTTTGTCGTCTAGCGATTGGTAGATGTAGTGTGATTCAATACCGGATGATGTAGACTTTCACTACCGGCAGAAGCGAACTCTATGCTTGTCGTTTAGCGATCGGCAGGAGTAAGTGAATGAGTATTTAGTCCTGTCGTTTTATGATCGGGAGTTGTGAGTTATTTTCTCTGTCGGTAGATGAAGTTTAAGAGTTGAAGTTTCTGCTCATCGGCTGACGCATTTTGCACTGCTCGCCGGCAGATGTGTAATGGATTTCATTGCTGAGTGATGTCTTGAGCCGAGTTATGTTTGTTTTGAAAAAAAAAATAAATATATAATGGAGTATAGTTTAAATAAAATTAGTAAGGATATATGGATAAATCTAAAAGAGTCACGGTTTGGTCTCGGCCCTTACTGGGGTCGTCACAATTATGGTATCAAAGTAAAATCGGGTTCTAAAATCGATTCTGCAGACTGCCTCCCAGCACAGATTGCCACCTGAGTACACTCCAGCAACTGTAAGTAATTACGTTTTTAAGTAATGTCATTATGTTAAGATGTATTTATGAATATTTGTTTAGGAATCTCAAAATGGTAAGAGGTCAGCAAAGAGAGGTTAATGAGGATAGCAATGCCATTGCTCAGTTGACAGAGTTAGTTATGCGCCAATCTCGCCAGATCGAACAGCTGATGGCTGCTAGAGAAGAACAAGCGAATTCTAGTACTAATGTAACTCATGATCATGGTGGTGAGCGTTTTCACCGACTTCGACCCCCGACATTTAATGGTCGAGTTTCGGATCCTGTTTATGCTGAGGAATGGATTCAGAAGATGGAAGACATGTTCAAGTATGCAAGGGTTGAGGAAGGGGACAGGGTAACATATGCCATTTTCCACCTGGAATTGGATGCAAGACATTGGTGGGATTCAATCCAGAGCACCGTTAATGCAGGAGCTATGACCTGGGAAATGTTTAAGACTGCTTTCTTCAACAAGTATTTCAATAGGACTATTCGGGCAAACAAGAAAAAGGAGTTCATGAGTTTACGTCAGTTTGACTCTGTGACGGATTACATATGTAAGTTTGAGGCTTTATCTCTGTTTGCACCCAGACTGATAGAAGATGATGAGGATAAGGTCCACTAATTTGTTCAAGGACTGAAACCAAGTCTGTATATAAGAGTAAAGACTGCTGGAATACATAATGTACCTTATGCTGAAGTGACAGCTAAGGCTCTAGAACTGGAAAAGGCAGAGATATCGACATATGCGCAGCGCAAATCATCAAGGAAGTTTACTAAAGAGGCTCAGCCGCCGCCACGTCAGAACAAAGGATGGCAACCGCAACAGAACAGGGGACCACAACATCAACAGCAAGGCATAAAGAGACCCTTCAATCTAAATGATGATCAAGGGAAAGGAAAGCGACCAATGGCCCCTCTATCCCCCACCTGTCAGAAGAACCACCCCGGCGAATGCAAGTTACTTTCACGCCGCTGTTTTAGATGTGACAAGGTCGGACATGTAGTCAGAGACTGCCTCATGCCTCCAGACCCCAATCGAGCAAGAATAGCACCCAGAGTCTTTGCTATGATGGAGGATGAAGAGGCTGTGCAGCATACGGTCATATCAGGTACAATTATGATCTGTGGTGTTTTTGCTTATACACTTATAGACACAGGAGCCACACACTCATTCATAGCAACCTTGTTTGTCTGTAAGCATAAGTTAGGATACTTACCAGCTGATAGGCCATATAGTGTCATGTTACCGTCAGGGAAATCCTTACATTCCGAACAGATAGTGAAGGGTGACATTGTGTCCTTAGGAGATAAGAAGTTATATGTAGTGCTGACTGTAATTGACATGAAGGGATACGAAGTTATATTAGGAATGGATTGGTTATCCAGACATTATGCTACGATAAGTTGTAGGTCTGGATTAGTTGAGTTTCAACCCCCAAATGGAGATCAGTATACTTTCCAAGCTATCCCAAAAATAAGTAAAATACCGATTATATCCTCACTAGAGACTCAACGGTTATTGAAAGATGGTTGTGAGAGTTATCTAGCTAGTGTAATCGATATTCGGGTAAAGAACAAAGTTGAACTTCAAGATATTCCCATAGTTAGGGAGTTTCCTGAAGTATTTATGGATGACTTGCCCGGATTACCACCGGATAGAGAAGTTGAATTTGTAATGGATACATACCCCGAGGCATTACCTATATCCAAGAACCCTTACCGCATGACACCTATTGAGCTGAAGGAATTAAAGGTCCAACTGCAGGAATTAGTAGACAAAGGGTTTATACGCTCCAGTAGTTCTCCCTGGGGTGCACCTGTTTTATTTGTTAAGAAGAAAGATGGTGCCCTAAGGATGTGCATAGATTACCGAGAACTGAACAAGTTTACAATTAAGAATAAGTACCCCTTGCCCCGAATTGACGACTTGTTTGACCAATTACAAGGAGCTAAAGTGTTTTCAAAGATTGACTTGCGTTCGGGGTACTACCAATTGAAGGTTAAGGAGGGTGATATACCTAAGATAGTCTTTAGGACCTGCTATGGACATTATGAATTCCTTGTAATGTCATTTGGATTAACCAATGCACCTGCAGCTTTTATGGATTTGATGAACCGAGTGTTTCGTGAATATTTGGACAAGTTTGTGATTGTATTCATAGATGATATTCTTATATACTCACGGACTGAAGCTGACCATGAAGAACACTTAAGAATAGTTTTGACAACCCTGAAACAGCAACAACTTTATGCCAAGTTGTCCAAGTGTGAGTTCTGGTTGGATAAGGTTAACTTCTTAGGCCATGTCATCTTTGCTGAAGGTATATCAGTAGATCCAACCAAAATTCAGGTAGTTAAGGACTGGCCACAGCCAAGGAATGCCAGTGAAGTCCGCAGTTTCCTTGGTCTGGCAGGTTATTATAGGAAGTTTATTAAGGGATTTTCAATGATAGCTAAACCTTTAACAAGTTTGACTAAGAAGGACACCAAGTACTCTTAGACAGAAGCTTGTGAAGAAGGCTTCCAAACACTCAAGCTGAAGTTGACGACAGCCCCGCTACTGACTCTACCAACTGAAGAAGGAAGGTTTAGTGTTTACTGTGATGCATCCAAGGTTGGATTGGGGTGTGTTTTGATGCAAGAAGGAAAGGTCGTGGCGTATGCCTCTAGGCAGCTGAAGAGTTATGAACAGAATTACCCCACTCACGATTTAGAGTTAGCCGCAGTTGTTTTTGCTTTAAAGATTTGGAGACACTATTTATATGGTCAACAGTGTGAGGTG
This sequence comes from Begonia masoniana, assembly GCA_022432975.1. Taxonomy (NCBI): domain Eukaryota; kingdom Viridiplantae; phylum Streptophyta; class Magnoliopsida; order Cucurbitales; family Begoniaceae; genus Begonia; species Begonia masoniana. The sequence continues at coordinate 10,543,457 of CM039502.1, forward strand.
TTTTCTGACCATAAAAGCCTGAAGTACCTTTTCACCCAAAAAGAATTAAACATGAGATAAAGACGTTGGTTGGAGTTTGTTAAGGATTATGACTTCGAAATTAAATATCACCCGGGTAAGGCCAATGGCAGATGCATTAAGCAGAATGTCTAAGACAATGCAGCCCGCAGTATCAACCATGTCTGTACCATTATGGAAGGATGTTCAGAAGTTCGAGTTGGAAATTGTTCCTGAGTTGTCAACTTTACTTGCTGACTTAACCATTCGACCAACTATTTTGGATAAAATCAAAGAGGCACAACAGAAGGATTCAAAGGAGAATAATAGCATGATGAGTAAGTTGCAGGATGCCTCCTCTGAATTCAGTCTCTCCAACGATGGTATTTTGAAGTTTAGGAATCGATGGTATATTCCAAATGATGAAGAACTACGTAAGTTGATCTTGACCGAGACTCACTCGTCTCCCTTTTCTGTACATCCTGGTAGCACCAAGATGTATCGGGACTTGAAGTTACATTATTGGTGGCCAAATATGAAGAGGGATATTGCCAAGTATGTGGAGTCATGTTTGGTTTGCCAACAGGTTAAGGCAGAGTACCAACGCTCAGGAGGTACTCTTCAACCCTTACCGATCCCTGAATGGAAGTGGGAAAATATTGCCATGGATTTTGTGGTAGGATTACCAAAGACAATCAAAGGACATGATAGTATTTGGGTTGTGGTTGACAGAATGACAAAATCAGCATACTTCATACCAGTAAGAATGACTTTTACAATGGAACAGCTTGCTAACCTGTACATTCAGGAAATCATCAGATTGCATGGGATTCCCTTGTCCATTGTCTCCGATTGTGATCCTAGATTCACCTCAAGATTTTGGCAAAGTTTGCAAGGCACATTAGGGACAAAATTATCCTTTAGCACTGCTTTTCATCCTCAAACCGATGGTCAATCTGAGAGGACCATTCAGATACTAGAAGACATGTTAAGAGCGTGTGTGCTGGATTTCCAGACATCTTGGAATCGATATTTACCCTTGGTGGAATTCTCCTACAATAATAGTTACCAGTCCACCATTGGTATGGCACCTTATGAAGCACTTTATGACAGAAAGTGCAGATCACCTTTGTACTGGGATGAGGTCGGTGAAGCAAAACTCCTAGGTCCTGAGATCTTGCAACAGATGTCAGACAAGATTACCATTATCAGGAAAAGAATGATTACGGCACAAAGCCGACAGAAAAGTTATGCAGACCAAAGGAGGAGAGATCTTGAATTTGCTGTTGGAGATGAAGTTTTCTTAAAGATTTCACCATTTAAAGGAGTACTAAGATTTGGCAAGAAAGGGAAACTTAATCTGTGATTCGTTGGACCATTCCCTGTCTTGGAGAGGATTGGCAGCACAACTTATAGACTGCTATTGCCCCTATCATTGGAAAAGGTTCACAATATTTTTCATGTGTCAATGTTAAGAAAATGCATACGGGATCCAACACAAGTTGTTAAGTCAGTGGATGTCGAAATTGAGCCAACACTAATGTATGAAGAGAAGCCAGTGCAAATTTTGGAATCTGCTGTGAAAACTCTGAGGAATAAGGAAATTCCATTGGTTAAGGTCTTATGGACAAATCATGGAGTTGAAGAAGCCACATGGGAACGACAAGATATGTTGACAAATATCCGAAGCTCTTTGTTTGATCAATTTTCGGGGACGAAAATTTTGTTTAAGGAGGGGTGGATGTAACACCCGACATTTTCAGCCAGGTGATTTTCTTCACGGAATTAACTGTCACCCTTATTTTTGGACCTTTTGATTTAAATTTAATACCAAGATTTGTTCCAAATTGTGTGAACTAGGTTGAGTGGCAAAATTGAAATTAGGGTGGGCTATGATCGATATATAAAGGAGATGAAAAGTTTTTAAATCTCACCAATACAACTGTAGCCGACACTTTCTCCTTTCAGCTATTTCCCTCTCCCGAGCTCTCGCTCTCTGCCTGCCAGTAATCCTTCCTTCGACGATCGGTTCCCTTGCCATTTCTCGGATACTCTACGCTCGAGGTATGGATTAGACAATGTAGTTGTCAGTTAGTTGTTAAACTCTGTTTTTTAGCTTGGTGTTGAAATTTGGTTTCTCCAATGGCCGAGTAGCTATAGCAACTTTTATAACCTGGATTTTGTAATGTCATTTTCGAATCGATTCTGGACATTTAATATAACCGACCCTGATTAATCGTTAGCTGGACCTAGCTGTTTTGGTTTTGGATTTCTGACTACACACAGAGAACTAGACTAGGGGATTCGGGAATGACTTTAGTTATTAGATTCTAGAATGACTTGTGATTTGGACTTTTAGGGTTTTGTTTTAACTACTGTGATGTGAAATGTTTTAGGTGAATAAGTTTGAAGAAAAGGAGTTCAAGTTGCTAAGGAAACCAGGTAAGTGAATGTGTAAGATTCCAGTCATTAGGGCCCTACATCACAAGGATGCTAGGTAGAAACCGATACGATGATTATAAGTTATTTAAGCTATTGTCTGTTACTTATGTTGATGTTTGACTTAATGGTAAGATTTCCCGTTGGATGAATGCACTATTCTGTGGCTTGATGAGTTAGGAGTTCTCATGTTCATGCATCACGAACGTTTTATGCATATGATAATGTTTTAAGAGCATGTTTTCCTCATGAACAAGATAAGAACATAAAACTTATGCAACGTGAATTAAGCAAGGGTTGGTGGTGGTTTGGCGTATGTCACTGTCCAAAAGGAAGGGCCATGATTACGACCCGCAAGGGACTATGTACACTCTTACTGTCAACCCCCTTTGCCGGCACAAATCCTCTCTTAATTCACACAACCTGAATGATGAACCTGAATGATGAATATGAATGATGAATATGAATGATGAATATGAATGATGAATATGAATGATGAGCATGAATGATGATTATGAATGATGAATATGAATGATGAATATGAATGATGAATATGAATGATGAATATGAATGATGAATATGAATGATGAATATGAATGATGAATATGAATGATGAATATGAATGATGAATATGAATGATGAATATGAATGATGAATATGAATGATGAATATGAATGATGAATATGAATGATGAATATGAATGATGAATATGAATGATGAATATGAATGATGAATATGAATGATGAATATGAATGATGAATATGAATGATGAATATGAATGATGAATATGAATGATGAATATGAATGATGAATATGAATGATGAATATGAATGATGAATATGAATGATGAATATGAATGATGAATATGAATGATGAATATGAATGATGAATATGAATGATGAATATGAATGATGAATATGAATGATGAATATGAATGATGAATATGAATGATGAATATGAATGATGAATATGAATGATGAATATGAATGATGAATATGAATGATGAGCATGAATGATGATTATGAACGATGAGTACGAACGATGAACAAGAATGAAGACCTTGAGTTTGAATATGAATAAGAAAAGATTCATGAGCATTTGTTTCTTAAAATGAGCATTCATGCATACTTGTTAGCATTGCATTCCTTACTAAGCATTAGGCTTATAGTTTAAACTTTATGATGTAGGTGAAGATTTAGCAGGTGAGGATTCCAAATTCAGTGATGATGTCTAAAGGCTGGTTTGCAGGCTGGTGCTCAGGGTGGAAGACTGTGGCTGGCAGGCGAATATAACCCATAGTTAAGCTCATAATGTGTCAGTAAGATTTATGATGAACTGATGTTTAAGTAGAATGAGAATATTTTAACATTGAGCTTCAAAATTGTCTGGTTTAACTACTGAGTTTGGGGATGATTTTAAAGATATAGAAAGAGTTACTTTAACTAAGTCTTCCGTATAAGAATTTTTGGATGAGTCTCTGATTTTCATACATATGAGTGTTGAGTCAATGTGGTTTGAAGCCTGTTAAGAGTTTGCATCCACCGATAGATGTTCCCTATCAGAAGATGTTAAGAGTTTGCATCTACCGACGGATGATTTCTATCGGAAGGTGTATTAAATGAACACGTGAATTGCACATGTCTATCGGTAGATGTAAGGTATTTCAAATACCGGATGATATAAGAGCTATTTTGTCGTCTAGCGATCGGTAGATGTAGGTATTTCAAATACCGGATGATATAAGAGCTATTTTGTCGTCTAGCGATCGGTAGATGTAGTGTGATTCAATACCGGATGATGTAGACTTTCACTACCGGCATAAGCGAACTCTGTGCTTGTCGTTTAGCGATCGATTGGAGTAAGTGAATGAGTATTGAGTCTTGTCGTTTTATGATCGGCAGTTGTGAGTTATTTTCTCTGTAGGTAGATGCAGTTTAAGAGTTGAAGTTCCTGCTCATCGGCTGACGCATTTTGCACTGTTCGCTGGCAGATGTGTAATGGATTTCATTGCTGAGTGATGTCTTTAGCCGAGTTATGTTTGTTTTAAAAAAAAAATATATATATAATGGAGTATAGTTTAAATAAAATTAGTAAGGATATATGGATAAGTCTAAAAGAGTCACGGTTTGGTCTCGGCCCTTACTGGGGTCGTTACATTAAGTGTAGAAATGAGAACTTGAATAAAATTTTTCTTAAATTTACTAACGGTAGTAAGAACTTAAACATGCTGTTAGGTAGTCAAAGAGTGACATTTTGATAAAGCAGGTTTAGGATATGAAAAATCTAATAAAAAGAAAGTTTAGAAGAATTTCTTTGTTAGATTATCTACCTGCCATGCTTGTAATGAAGTAGGACATAAATCCCATGAATGTCCACTAAAATTAGGAAAGATTAAACCTGGCAGGGGATTACAATGAGTTTCTAAAGGAACCAAACCTAACATTAGGACCCAAAAGATTTGGGTACCTAAGAAGACAACTTGATTACTGTTTTGTAGGTTGATTGCTCTCCCTGAAAAAATCAATGGTACCTCAATGGTAGATGCTCAAGGCATATGACGAGAGACTCAACAAAGTTTGCTGTTGTCAACAAGAAGAAAGGAAACGTTACTTTTGGTGGAAACCAAAAGGGTAAGATTGTTGGCATCGGTAACATAGGTAACAGCTCCAATCCTATTTTTGAAAATGTGTTGTTAGTAGAAGAGTTAAAGCATAATTTACTTAGTATTAGCCAATTGTGTGATAAAGGATATAAAGTGATTTTTAAATCAACTTCTTGCATAATTAAGGATGTCTCAAATAGCAAGATTCTGTTTAAAGGTTATAGGAAAGAAAATGTTTATATTAGTAACTTAGATAATATTGTTTACTGTGATGAGAAATATCTTGCTGTGAATCTGTTGGTTGATAGTTGAACTTGACATAAAAGACTAGGACACGTAGGTATGGATACTTTAGCTAAGATTACTAAGGATAATTTAGTTAGAGGGATTCCAATAATATCTTTTGAAAAAGATTAAGTTTGTGAAACTTGCCAAATGGGCAAGCAAATCAAAAATTCCTTTGCATCAAAGAATGCAATTTCTACATCCAAGCCTCTACAACTTCTTCATATGGACCTTTTCGGTCCTTCAAATATTGCTAGTCTAGGAGGCAAACATTATGCCTTTGTTATAGTAGATCATTTCTCTAGATTCACTTGGGTATTCTTTCTAAAGTCAAAGGATGAAACTTTTGACACATTCTCTAACTTTAGGAAGAGAGTTCAAAATGAAAAAGAGTTCACCATTGTTGCTATTCGTAGTGATGGAGAATTTGAGATTGAGAAATTTGAACTCTTGTGTCTCAAATATGAAATTGAGTACAATTTCTCCTCCCCTAGAACCCTTCAAAACAATGGAATTGTTGAGAGGAAAAATAGGTTTCTTCAAAAGCTGGCTCGGACCATGCTCAATGTGAACTCCCTTTCAAAGTATTGCTCAATGTGAACTCCCTTTCAAAGTATTTCTGGACATAAGCTTTTTCCACAGCTTGTTATGTGCTAAACTGGGTCTCCATAAGACCTATTCTTGAAAAAACCCCTTATGAGCTTTGGAATGGAAAAATCCCTACTGTCAAATACTTTAGAGCTTTTGGTTGTAAGTGTTTCATTCTAAAAACCAAGGATAACTTGAGAAAATTTGATTCTAAATCTGACCTTAGAATTTTTCTTGGTTATTCTCTATCCAATAAAGCATATAGGGTGTTCAACAAAAGAACACTAGTTGTAGAAGAATCTATGCATGTCAATTTTGAGAGACCCCTCAAACCACAATCGATGTGGATGAAGATGATATTTTAGAAAAGCAATTGAATTCTCTCTTCTTAGACAAACCTGCAGAAACCATTCAAGGAGAAAATTCCCTAGAACCTTCTTCAAAATCTCTAGAAATTGTCCCAATCAAGGATGAAAATGATGCTCTTCCCAGAGATTGAAAATGTGTCAAAGATCATCCTTTAGATGAAGTTCTAGGTGATCCAACATTAGGAGTCAAAACTAGAGCCTCCCTTAGAAATCTCTGTGCAAATGTAGCCTTAATCTCTCAAATAGAGCCTAAGAAGTTTGAAGAAATCGAATTGGATGAAAATTGGACAGTTGCTATGCAAGATGAATTAAACAATTCGAAAGGAACAATAATTGAGAACTTGTTCCAAAACCCGATGACCATCCTCTTATTGGAATCAAATGAGTATTTAAGAATAAGATGAATGAAAATGAGATTGTGGTCAGGAACAAAGCTAGGTTAGTTGCCCAAGGTTACAACCAAGAAGAAAGACTTTGATGAAACCTTTGCACCCGTAGTTAGACTAGAATCTATTAGGATGCTCTTAGCCTATGCTTGCTACAAAAACTTCACACTATTTCAAATGGACGTTAAGAGTGCATTTTTAAATGGTTATATCTTAAAAGAAGTTTATGTTGAGCAACCCTGAGGATTTGAAGTCTATGACAAAATTGACCATGTCTATAAGTTCAAGAAGGCTCTATACGGACTTAAGCAAGCTCCTAGAGCTTGGTATCATAGGTTGAAGAATTTTCTTGAGGAAAGGAAGTTCAAAAAGGGTAATACCGATTCAACCCTTTTTACCATGCAAAATGACAATGACATTCTTATAGTTCAAGTCTATGTTGATGACGTCACATTTGGTTCTAGAAATGTTTCACTTTGTGATGAGTTTGCCACTGTTATGCAAAGTGAGTTTGAAATGAGTATAATGGGGGAGTTAAAATTCTTCTTAGGATTTCAAATTAGTCGAAAATCAAATGGTATTTTCTTCTATCAAGAAAAATACATCAAAGATCTCCTAAAAAGATTTGGATTAGATTCCTCTAAGTCCTCTAGAACTCCTATGAGCACAAACTACAAAATTAGACAAAGATGAAAATGGGATAAGTGTGGATATTAAAAAGTATAGAGGTATGATTGGTTCTCTATTATACCTAATGGCTAGCAGGCCAGATATCCTATTTAGTGTGTGCTTGTGTGCTAGGTTTCAAGCTTCCCCTAAGGAATCTCACTTAACTGCTGTCAAAATAATTTTCAAATATCTAAGTGGGACATATGATTTAGGTTTATGGTACCCGAAGGGTACATCATTTGATCTTATAGGATATTCTGACTCCGATTATGCTGGGAGTCTAGTAGAGAGAAAAAACACGAGTGAAACTTGTCAATTCCTTAGTGAGTCTCTTGTTTCCTGGTACTCTAAGAAGCAAAATTCTATTGCACTTTCAACGGCCAAAAGTGAATATATTGCTGCTGGCAGTTGTTGTGCACAATTGCTTTGGATGAAGCAAACTTTGGAAGATTACAATCTACTCTATGATAGGATTCCAATTAGATGCGACAACACTAGTACCATTAACATTTCTAAGAATCATATCCAACACTCTAGGACTAAGCATATTGATGTTAGATATCATTTCATTAGAGATCATGTTCAGAAGGGGGATATTTCCTTAGAATTTGTCAATTCTGCTGATCAATTGGCAGATATCTTTACCAAGCCATTGGATGAGAAGACCTTCAATCATATTAGAATAAGGTTAGGTGTAACGCCCCGAGTTATATGAACCCGGTTCGTCACACCATACCTGTACATGACTAAAATTTCAACCGTATTTATTTATTTTTTTAAAAAAAACTTGACATAAGCGGAACCTTCAAAACAATAATATTCGAAACTTGCAGCGGAAATCATTTAAGTAAAACGGAGTTAAACAAAACTATTGTACAAGGCTTGAATGATCACATAAAATATTAAGAAAATAATTCAACCGGAAGGGATGAAAGTTTAGGCGTGAAATACTTGAAATTTATGAAAGTTAAACACATCATCCGAAGAACGAAGTCAACCGGAAGGAACTGACGTAGAAAACAGGAGGCTTTTCCCTGATAACAAAACGACAAAGTTTCAACTACATCATCCGGTCACAAAACGACAAGATACATCCTACATCTACCGGTGACGTCAGCCGGATAATTTCCTCATCCGATCGACTTCACTCTATATCTACCGGTGACGTCAGCCGGATGATTTCCTCATCCGATCGACTTTACTCTATATCCACCGGTGACGTCAGCCGGATGATTTTCTCATCCGATCGACTTTACTCTATATCCACCGGTCGCAAAACGACAAAAGTCCTACTTATATCTTCCGATAGGCGACAGAACAACAACTCAACTACTCCATGCTACGCAAACACAACTCTAATTACAGAAATGAAATTACTCACATTACTGAAATCATTCAAATACCATTCTAACAAATGCATTACTTAAAAACAATCCAGCAAGTGCCATCGTCAAATCTCAGCAGAATACCATCATCAGAAAAATTCAAAATATTTTCAAAACATTGAAACAACCACTGTCATGAGGACTCAACCTATTCAAATCAAAACGTTGTCAACTTCACCTTTACTCCAACAGACATCAGTTAAACTGCCTCATCAAATACCAGGTCCGTGGCATGAGTGTGCTCCCCCAACCAGCCTATCCTTCAATGAACTCAGAAGGCTCACCTGCTGTAACTTCTCCACCTACATCACAAAACTCACCTATTAGCCTAATGCTAAGTAAGTAAAGCAGTAATGGAATGGAATGCTGAAACATAAATTCCTAAACATGCAGTTTCTACTTTCTCATCTCAGTTGTATTCACATACGTTCATAAGCTGATCTGATCCCTCGGTTCCCTCGGGATGTGGATCAATTTTCCTAAGGTCATACATCCTCTACTCGATTAAGGGGCGGATTAGTTCCCTTAATAGCTGAACTGATCCCTCTGTTCCCTTGGGAGTGGGATTAATTCTCCCAATGTCATACATCCTCTACTCGATTAAGGGGCGGATTTGTTCCCTTAATAGTTTGTTTGTCACATACAGTTCATACTTCACTATTCTTACATGGAAATTCATTTTCGTAATCTTTCAAAAACATGATGCGTGACACACAAAATCATTCTCAATATGCATAACCCTACTGTTTTGTGATGTAGGCCCGAAGGCACATGCATACTTTACTTACCTGGTCTCCTGGAAATCGTTCGGTTTCAACTACTCTGGAAACCCTGCTCACCTAGCGTCATAAGCAAAAATACCGATTAGATTACCACTAACCTTATCCTAAATCGTTCTGAAACCTAAGGGGCTCGTTTGAAATCTCTAATCATCATACACTCTCGGCTCAATACTAAAATCGAACTCAACTCACTCGCAATATTATCAAAATACGCGCATTACACTATCTCTGCTATCTAGCCACTAAAATCTCGAGAAATAAAATGAAAAACTCACCTAGTTCGAGGAATGAGGATCGAAGAGGGAAATCGCCTGGAGCTCTGCTGTGCTTGAGCTGAATACCGAGAAGGAAAATGAGGGAAACAGTGGCGGCTAAACCTCATTAAACCCTCCATTAAATACGTTATCCATTTATAAAATTGCTAATTACCCTTTTGTCCTTACATAGTTATTAACCAACCTAATCACTTTCTCCCTCAATTCTTCCATAAAATTAACACATTATAATTGGCAATTAAATTTGGTTTAATAGAGCCGGGTGCTACATTAGGTCTAATTAGGAATGAAAAAAATTAAGGTTCATTTTTCTGTTGGAGAAAATTGGCCAATAAGTAGTGTGGTCAATTACGAAATGGACGATCACCAAGATTTACTCTTGTCTGAAATGAATAGACGTTGTCACAATGGACGTTGTCATATTGGACGTTGACAATGGACGTTGTCATATTGGACGTTGTCACAATGGACGATAACAATGGACTTTAAAAGAATGACTGTTAAATTCTTTCAAAATGTTACAGAAACCCTAACTTTCGACAAATCTTCAAAAACCTCTCGACTCCTCTCGCTCGTCCAACAATTCCTATTCTTCTCTGATCGTTGGCTCCTATCCAAAATATCTCTAAACTCCATCTCTATTCAGACGTCTCTATCTTTTTCAATTGCATCTTCCTCTCGCGCAGAACAAGTTTTCTCAAGGAAAAAACAAAAGACTTCTCATACCGTGGATGCTCAGTCTGTCACTGTTCCTCCTCCTCTTATATGGTCAAATCATGAGTTCATAATCAAGCGACTTTTAATAGGTATTATGAAGGTTTTGAAATCAAACCTCCTATTCGATCTAGAGCAGTAGTCTTTAGAGATTTGACTGGTTTGGACTTAGAGGAACCATTACTTAGGTTGGGGTTAATGGGGTTGTTTGATACAGAGGCCCCTTATTGTGCAACTTCGATTAGAATGTTTTATGCAAACCTAGAACATTCTACACGACCCCTTATTCTCAGGAGTTATGTCTATGGAAGACATATTGAACTAACTCAAGAAATGATCCACGAAATCCTTCATTGCGAGTTTCTGAATGGTTCACGGAGATTCTTTGAGGCAGCAAAGAATTCGTCTTTTCTTAAGAGGCCAGTAGGCAAGGATTTATTCAAACTGATTGCCAAGGATCCTACCAACTCTCCCCTAAAGTTGAAGAGCAAGGATTTGAACTTTATGGCTAGAGTCTTCCACCAAATGATCCACTATAACATCTTGCCCGTAGATGGTCATAGAGACCATGTCAGTGGAATGGATCTCTTCTTGTTTGGACAACTATTCAAAGGTGAACCATTTCATGTTGGATACATTGTTTTAAATCGGATGCTTCAAGTTGTATGCAATGTGTCCAAGTCTCTGCTTTACAATCTTCTACTTATGAAGATTTTTCAAAGATTTGGAGTCAGACTTCCGGAGTCTGACAAGCTTTTATCCCTGAGGAAATCCGACTTCTTTTCATCCTCCACCTTGTCAAGAATGGTAATAACAAGAAATGGTCAGGGTGTGTTGGTTGAAAAAGCTGGTCGAGGAGGTGTTTCAAGGCGCTTTATAATTGAGAAGAAGAAGAGGAAGTAAGTGCTCAAGATGACACTCTGATTCCTATCCTTGATCCTCTACCACCTCCAGTTCTCCTTCTTCAAGCTCCTGAAGAGGTCAGTCATGCTCAAACTCACACTCATCAGCCCGTGAGTGATCTGGAACCTCATACAGTCCAAGCAGTTTTTCCCGTCCAACCTCTTCCACGTCCAACCAGTCCAATTCCTACTCAATCTCCTCCTCAGATTCCTTCAACATCTGCCCGTGTTCCTCCTCGCTCTAAAGGTCCTCCCACTTCTCCAGTGAGGACTTCTATTTCTGAGGAACTGCTGGATGAGCTTCGGGCAAGCATTTCCAGTCTCAGGACTGGTCTTAAATCTTTTCAGTCCATGTATCTCTCTTACCATGCTCAATTTGAAGCTCTTATCCTTTCACAACTAGAACATCTCGCAGCTGCAATTCAAGTACTGTATAAACACTTTGATCTAATGGAATCAAATCAAAGTTCAGCTATTGCTGATGTCAACAAATGCATTGATCAAGCGGAATTCGAGCATAGTAAAGTCATTGATGATGTTATCTTTTCCGTTAGATTTCATTCAAATATTTTGGGAGCCCAATTGCAGCGTGAATCTGACCGCGTCATCACTCATATTGGTGATCTCAGTACCCTTTTGACTAAGAGTGATGGTGAGCCTTCTTATGGGGATGAGGCTTTGGAAGCCGGTGGAGCGACTCCTGAGCTAGTGCGTGTTCCAGCTCCGAGTGTTGATCAGCCTGGGACTGCTTCAGATCCCCCTCCAGAAGCTGCCCCTTCTATTGACATTGAAGTTTCTCCTGTTGAGGAGCTCCCTCGTCAAGTGGAATCCCCTCCTGCTCAGGCTGATTTCCTTAGTCAACTAGAAGCTCTCATGGGCTGGGATACTCCCTCTTCTCCTGAAGTCTGATGATTTTTTGTTCTTCTTTCTCTGTATATTTAAACTTCCTTCGAATATTCATTTATGTCACATTTTTTTTCTCTCCACTTGTGTTGTGTTGTCTATCCTTACAATGCTTATTTTTTATAATGTCAAAGGGGGAGAAGGGTATAGAATTTACAGATTGCATCATTAAGAAATTACTGAATTCATACTTACAACTTATTGATAAGGAATACTGCATAGAGTATGGGGGAGTATGTAAATTTAAACTGAAATACAGATTAGTATGTTGAAACAGATTATATATTTGTCATCGTAAAAAATTGGAAGATTGTTGACTTAAATGGTGTTCAAGTCTAAATATGTTTTTGATGATTGTGATTAATAAGAAATATATAAACTGCATAATTGATTTACTGTGTTTATTGCATTTATCTGGAAATTCCCTTTGAAAAGGGTATTATGTTTCCGACGTTTTTGGCTAAGTGTTATTAGTCCAAAGTCAGTCGTCAAAACTTACAAGACAGACGCAGTCGTCTAAAGTCAAGTTGACACAGTCGTCCAAAGTCAAGATAGACGCAATCGTCCAAAGTAAAAACAGACGCTTTCGTCCAAAGTAAAAACAGACGCTGTCGTCCAAAGTACTCATCTGAATATCAAGCGTCCAATGTACGAGCACGTGTTCAAAGACAGAACAACGATTTGATGCAGGGCATTCGTCCGAACTCAGTCGTCCAAAGGGGGAATGTCCAGAGTCTTAACAACGCCGAATTAAAGACCACGAGTGATAGCGACTTTAGTTCTTAACGGATATTTTTCTGCGTACGAATGCTCTCCAACGGTCATATTTCTGAATGAGACGCAGATTACAGACTAGAGTATAAAAAGATGAATGAAGCTCGGGAGAAGAACTTTTTGCCAATTTCTTGAACAGTTACTAAAAACTCCTGCGAGTTCACGCGATAATCTTTGTTTTACATCTCTCTGTACTAGAACTTGAGATTTTGTCTTGTGAGAGTGTAATCTCTGTGCTCAATATTTTCATCCTATAAAAACTGTAAGGCAGTGGATTGACGCCCGTGAAGTTCAATCCAGAAGTGTGAAAGGCAGTTGATTGGCGCCCGTGAAGTCCAATCAAGTTTTCTCGTGGAAGAGAAGTAGTGAATCTTCAAGGGGGAAATCCTTGAAGCGTGGACGTAGGCAAGGTTAGCCGAACCACGTAAAAATCACGGTGTCATTTTTTTTCTCTCTCTGTTTATTTTGAATCTGTAAGCATTATTTTAAGTAATTTATATTGCACTAAGTAAACAAGATTAGAAGAGAAAAGTCTAATTCACCCAACTCTTAGACAATAATGGTCCTACAAAAAGTTACCAAAAAATGCCAAATTCGTGATTTTTGTCACCGAAAATCCTCAAATCTCAACCCTCGCTGCCCAAAATCTGAAGCCTGATCATCTAGAACTCAAACCCGAGCCCTCTAAAAACAAAAATCTAAAACTGATCATTTGAATCGGTAAAAATCTGAAGGGCGAGCTGCTTAAACGCTGAAAATCCCAACCCCAAGCCAAGAAATCACCGAAAATCCAAAACCCTACTATTTAAAATGAGGCTAAACTTTTTTATGAAACAAAATGGCGCCCCCCCTTGAAACAAGTTGGTCCATCAAATCGGGCACCTAAGTTGCAAGGTGCTCTGAATCAAGTGCCGCAACCGCTGGCTGGTTATTTGTCAATGAAATTTCAAAACTAAGCGTGCCAACAGCAATTTGAGCAGGATATGTTAATTCGCTCGATTATTTATGGGAAGGCTGCCAACTTCAGCGGCTGGGAATCGTTGGAGATCAAGGAAATGTTTGGCAACATATTATTGCACGGGATCTACAACACGCGGGGAGACAACTCTAACAAAATAGTTTGCTTATTTTACATGAACTTGACAACTATCAGGAGGGTACTTGAAGATGTACCTATTCGATATAAATATTATCACAGGTGCAGACGATGTGAACAAACTGCTGGGATTTGCCACAGAAGATGTGGCCATATACTATCACGCTTCCTGAAAGTGTGATTTTGAAAGAACAGCACATGAGTTACAGTTCCCTATGCAGATTCACCGAAATTCAAAAATTGCAGCCTTCGTCAAACTAAAGTCAAAGCACTAGAATGTAAAAGGTCAGATTGTTCACAACCTGATCAGCCACATCCTGCTGCCTAGGGATGGACATAGAGATCTGATGAGGTAGATTGATCTCTATGTCTTGGCGAAGCTCTATAGCGGCATGATGTTCGACCTGGAGTATATGTTTTTATGTCACATAGAAGAGATTGAGCAAACAAGGAGCAAGAATCTGTCATATGGGACACTGATTTGGAAGATCGTGGAGCGATCTAAGGTTCATGTGCCACTGTGGAGCAGCTAAGAGCTCCAAGATCTGTCAATCTATTTGACAGACTTCATTTGACTCGAATGGGGCTTTTCGAATTCGTCAGGTCTTAGATGCTGAAGGGAGATCTTGGAGCCTCTACATCTTGAGATGTTCCAATGGAGGAGGATGCCCCCGTCCCAGCCGCCGCCACCGCGCCGCCACCTACGTTGCAAGGTGCTCTTGGACTGTACTTGCGTCCTGTCAAATGTGTTGAAACCAATAAACATGTCTTGCAAATCAGCGCCTGAAGTGGATCCTCGGTGAGGACAAGTGTGACAATTATTCCACTTCTACCGACATATACCACACGACATCTTCGAGTTCTTCTTACTAATTGTTAAACTTGAGGGCTCATCAACATCTCGTACTCTTGTCTTCTTCGGCCTACCAGGTTCGCGATATCTTCATGGCGGGAGGAGTTCCTTCCGATTTGGTATTTGTGGCTGTTAATGTAAATATGTGTTGGCATAAATTTTTTGGCAAATTAATTAAAGTGTTGGCTTTGATTATCTTGGAAATTAAATAAGGATTGCAATAATCTTCATATGCAAGGAAGACGAGTTTTGTGGAGATTATGGTATCAAATATAAACAGAATATTCTCTTTCGGTAATGTTGAAAAACAAGGAAAGTTATTGCTTGGAAATCAAGTTACTTTATGAAATTATATGTGGAAGGCCGATTTAAAGATTATGGTTTCTGCGTAGCAAAACATATTGCAAGATTCATGATCACAATTATTCTGGGATTTGAATAATTTTTATTCTCATACTTTTCATAAGTATTGCAAAGAGTGTTACAACTTCGGATTATGTGGTTTTAGTTTCCTTATATTGTGCATTCTATTTTGGATAAAATATTTGAACAAAAATTTATTGCAGACGATACTTAAGCATCTTCCTTTAACAGAATAGGGTTGGGTGGATTATTGATTATTCTCACATATTACTTGTGCCGCAAGCCGCTATTCTTTCCTTTCTCACACTTCTGCAAGTGAGTGTGTTGTTGTTTGTTTCGGTCTTTGTGTGATTGTTTCCACACTCTACCTTTGTTGGATTTCATTGTTCTACGAGTGTGGTGGTTTGTTGCATCCTAAGACAACGGTTGGTGTCACAAGTGGTGTCATAGGTTGCATTTCTCTTTATTCTTCATTGAATCTCATTCTCGGGAGGATGCTGCACTAGAACTTGGGAGGAGTTCTGTTTATATCAAGGGGAGCTTGTTATTCTGATTGTGGGCAAGGGGATCTTGCCGTACATGGATTCCAAGAGGAGTTATCAACAACAAGAGAATCTTGTTGCATTTAGATCTCGGGAGAGATCGATCTCAAGTCGAGAGAAGCTCACAAAAACAGTTTTATTGGGGAAGTTAGGAAGTGATGGCGACAAAGATAAGAGGGAGTTTTTATTTGTATAAGTCCGATTATCTTGTAACTTCGCAAACCTTGTGAAATGTTTTTAAATCTAGGCGTGGCCCCACAGACGTAGGCAATTGCCGAACTGTGTTACCAACCTCCAGTCTCTTTACTTTACGCATGTTATAATTATTCTTTATTGCATTCCACTATCGGTGTCACAACTAGTGTTATGACACCGCATAGCTAATTACGATCTTTCAGTGGCAACATTTGGTGGCTGCTTACGGGTTGAACAAAATGTGAGCACATCTACAAGTAAGTTGCCCGATGATAGCATCGATGCATGTAATTCTTTAGTGCTACTCTCAAGAAATACATGCATGGAATGGAATTGACACATGAGATTCGAGTAAGTTCTCACCTGTTACAGTTGCACACACATGAATTCATGTCGACAATGTATGGTTCGTTGCCGTTGCTGACCTCAAATCGTGTACCTTCCGCAAGCACAACACTCCAATTACGAGCTGCACTTTCTAGTTTCTCAAGCTTTTTACTTATCTAGGGACATAAGAGGTCTATTAATTGGGCCAACTTCTCAAAATTTTTTCATAATGCGAGTCATCAAGCCCTGTTTGATCATCTCAAACATGGTCAAGATCGATTTTTCCTTGGCTGGCAATAGAACTACATTGAATGACTTGCACAAATTATTCAAGCGCATTTCGCACTTGGGGATCGAAGAGAAGACACGACTAGCCCAATATCTAGGCTCTTCTTCTCGAAGCCATGCGTGGGCATCCGGGTTAAGCTGATGTAGTTTTCTCATTTCTATCTCGGAATGATAACTTGTGGTTCCCCTAGCTGCATTCTACATCGCATCTTTGTACGCTCTACTCCAAAATAAATTTTTGAAATTGGCGTACATATGCTGGAGGTAGTAGCAGTGTTCGGCATGTTCTAATTCATCTGCTACAGCCTTTAGCAAACCCTAATACTTGAAAAAAAAAAAACATAGTCAACATAAAACAATATAACGTGGAGAGTACTCATTAGATAATTCCCAGGAAGGATTGTATTGTACAATCTCTTAGACAGAATTACCTTTCCAAGTAAGTTCCCAGCAAAGGCTGGAGGGGTCACAAACGGTCCCATTTAAAATCTAGTCTCCTAGACAAAACTTCCTTACACAGTACAATTATACCACTAAATAAGTGGTACGAAAAATGCATTATACCTTTTGTCGATTCGACATCCCTAGTCCGATCCAGTGTTTAGGTCTCGCTTCAAATGTTGTAAAAACCATGTTCATGTGTCTGTGGACTCTTTTTCGACGTTGGCAATAGCAACGAGATATATTTCATCTTTGCCATCAATACTGACGGCTGTGAATAATTGGGCGGTACACAAGCCATTCAGATGACAACCATTCAAACAGATAACAAGGTGACCGTACTGCAGCAAACCTACCTTGCAAGCAGCCATGTATATATACATTCTTTGTCATACCAATGAATCATCCCCAATCTCGTGTGTATTTTTAATGTGCTATCTGGATTTGATCTACATATTTCTTCCGCGTACGACTAGATTAGCTTGTACTGTTCATCGCCTATGCCTTTATTAAGTGTTCGAGCTACGCTTCTTATTCTTCTGACAAGACTGGATGTAGTGTTGACGGTCAAATCCTTCTTCACTGTCTTGATAATGGAAGAAATTTCCCACGTAGGTTGACTTTTGAACATGTCAAGATAATGATTTGCTACCACTTTTACTGTAGCGTGTCGATTCTCAATTTTTCTCGAACAGCTGTGAGAATTGATCAAACTCTTTATTTGAAACGTATGCTCGTCTTGCATCTTAGAAGCATGCAGCGTCACTCACACCCATCTTTACACTAAGCCGTAGTCGCTGATTTTCACTTTTGGTGAATTTTATTCCATAACTATTTTTCAAAGAATATTCGACTATTTCTACTCTAATTTATTTTAAATAACTATATTGTTTTCCCAAAAAAACTCATTGAGATTTCTTCTTTTGCCGGTATGCTTTCCACCTCATCATCCCCCGAACTGGCCGGTGTTTGAAGCTCGTTGTCTAGAGTTCTGGAAGTCGAATGCACCTCTATTTCTTCATTTCCATGTAAGTGATCAAATACTGGAAGATCACCATATGCAGACGTGTCATACGAATACCTATTCATATGGGCATTACAAGTTGTTGTCTCGTCTATATCAACAGATCGAAATGAATCAGAATCTATCGTCGTCGCTAATACTGAGAAAATTTTCTGGAGCAAGAAAATATTTCTGAAGTTTTAGAGTTTTAGGAAGATGTGGATTGAGAGTGGAGGGCTGATCTCTTTAAATAACTAATGAGATCGGCCCCTGTTATTGGGAGAACGACCATCCGTTCTCAGCCCGTGATGAATAATTGATCACGAGTTGTAGTAGGGGGCCGTGTGCCAGACTCGACCCCCTGCGTTCTCCAGCCCGTGATCAATAATTGATCACGAGTTGTAGAATGGGGGGCTGCGCTCAGGACAAGGCCCCCCGTTTTAAAATTCCTCTGTAACACGTGTATTGCACGTGTTACACAGGGGTCTGAGCTAAATATAATGGTCGCCCGTTCTCCAAGGGGGTTGATGAGGGCGCATGTGCGTTGCACGTGTAGAAATAGGGGGCGTTAAAATATAATGCCCCTTGTGTTTTTCCACGTGCAATGCACGTGCGTGGGGGGTACTACACCCCTGCTTCGACCACCGTGGAGAATGAGGGGCCATGCGTGCAGAACGGCCCCCCGTTCTCTTTGTAAAATACAGAATATCGGGCTATTGGCCGTCCGTCGGGGTTTAAATTTTTAGATTTTTGATAGTTTGAACTTTGTGTTGTTATGGACCGGGGTGATCGTGGTCCGGGTCGGTCCAGTTTTTGGAGAGATTAGGACCGGACCACTAAATTTGGTTTTTAAATTTTTGCACCAATAAACCTAAAAAAAATTCTAGGACCGGACTAGAACCGGACCAAATTTCTGGTCTCGGTTGTTGTCCTCCTAGTTTTTTTTTTCTCATTTATCATACTTGGCTGCACAAGAAACATGCTTCCCAAACAGAACAAAAACAATACACAACAACTGCTAAAACGTAATTTACACAATCTAATTACTAAACGGAATGCACAGCAATTGCTCAGAAAAATCTGGTCTCGGTTTATGCTGTAAAATTAAAACAAAAAATACATCTAAAACACAGAAAATATGTCAATTAAACATGAAACATGCAATGGTTAAACAGAGAACACAAAATGGAGGGACGGTACTGCAAGCATTAACAATTAATTATCTTGATGGTTGAACAAATTTTTTTCCCTTTTGAAAATCCACTTGCACCAAGTCCACTAAAAATGTTAAAAATATGGTCCTTCGGAGAGACAGTTTCCCAATGGCCTGAAGAGTATTACATATAGACGCAATTTTCTGAATATATTCTACGGATGTTGATCCATATTTAGAAACATTATATAGTTGTCCATGAAGCTCCGATAGATGAGCAAAGGAAATGGAGGAGTAAGAGCATTCCAGACATTGGCAGCGTTGAACACAATAAAAAAGAAAATACATATAAGAAAATACTACACAAGCTAAATGCTTTGTCTTTATTTTCTCACTCACTTTCTCTCACGGAGGTTTGGATTTTGTAAATTGGATACATTTCCTTTCATCAAGAACTCTCTATTTATAGAGAGATTTCAGAAGGAGATTTCAATTTTTCTTCTGTATTTCATTTATTACATGTAGAAGTAAAATTGAAATTCTCTTCTTCATAAATGACATGGGTCCGATGCAGAAGTAAGATTGAAATTTTCTTCTACACCTTATTAATTTTTTTTGTTTGTTGGATGGCAATGAATGTCAACACTCCCCCTCTATGCCGGCCATCATATTGAGTTGCTTTTGGAATGCTTCAAATTTTCTAACATTCAGACTTTTTGTGAACAATTTCGCAACTTGATCGGTTGTCTTCACATGACGCAACTCTATCCCTTCTTGTAAGACTTTTTCTCTAATGAAATGATGATGCACCTCCACATGCTTAGTCCTTGCATGAAATACCAGATTCTCTGCCAAACGGATTGCTGATTGATTATCGCAATAAAGTGGTATTGCATAATCAACTAGTTGGTGCAAATCTTCCATCAACTGAATTAGCCATGTACTCTTCTGAGCTGCCATGGCTGCTGCTCGGTACTCTGCTTCGGTAGTTGATAGTGACATTGTTGGTTGTCGTTTACTACGCCAGGAAATTGTTCCACCTCCGAGTGTAAACACATATTCGGTCGTTGATCGACGCGTGTCATGATCTCCAGCATAATCTGCATCGCAATAGCCAACCAACTTGCAATCGGCACCTCTCTTGTACAAAAAACCGTAGTCAAATGTACCCTTGATATACCTCACAATTCGTCAAACCGTTTCTTAGTGAGACTTCTTTGGACCGTGGTTTAGACTACCCACGAGTTGTCAATACATTATCGTATCTGCCAAATCTTTGCCTTCATGTGCACACATCTTGACATTGGCATCCATCGATGTTGAAATTAGCTTGCACTCTTGCATACCAAACTTTTGTAACAAATCTATGGAGTATTTTTTTGACATAGAAATAAACCATCACTTATGCGATCGATTTCTAATCCAAGAAAATGTTTGAGCTCTCCAAGCTCTTTTATCTGGAAGCGAACAGACAAATTTTCCTTAGTTCGATGAATCACTTCTTTGTCCTCTCTTGTGATGATCAAATCATCCACGTAAACCAACACCACTGCTAGTTTTTCCTTCTCTAGTTTTCACAAACAAGCTAGAATCTGTACGTGCCAACAAGTAACCACTTTTGGTCAGAAATTCGGCAATCTTGTCGTACCATGCTCTTGGCGCTTGCTTCAACCCGTAGAGCACCTTTCTCAACTTGCATACATAATCGGGATGAGTTTTGCTCTCAAACCCCTTTGGTTGGACCATGTATATCTCTCGATCCAACTCTCCATGCAAAAAGTATTTTTCACATCCATCTGCCAGAGTTTCCAGTTTTTGTTGGTTGCAAGAGTTAGAACGACTCGCACAGTTCTAATCTTCGCCATTGGACTAAATGTTTTATCATAGTCAAGTCCGTACTACTGAGAGAAGCCATGAGCTACCAACCGAGCCTTGTATTGCTCAATCGATCCATCTGGACGAGTCTTGATCTTGAAGGTCCATTTGCAAAAAATTGGCTTTACTTCTCTTGGCTTCGGCACAAGTTCCCATGTTTGATTCTGGTCCAATGATAGAATCTCTTCCTCCATAGCTTTGACCCATTCAACTTTTTAAAAGGCTTCTTCAAATGTCTCCGGCTCTTTTGGATTCTCCACTCTTGCAACAGCTACATTGGCATACCGGGGATTCGGTATCCGAACTCTTGTTAACCTTCTAAGCTGTGATTGTAGACTTGTTGCTCCTTGACTTGATTCATCTTCTCCAACTGGTCTCTGATAAATACCAGTTTGCCATGGATTCTCATTCGTTGTGTGCTTATCATCACTTCCACCTCTTAATGTGCTACTAGATCTTGTCGCACCTTTACAACTTACTCCCCCATTAGTTGTAATTTATCTTCAAGAATTTTGGAATCTGGTAATTCCTCTTCGTTAGAAGACCACCACAAAAAAGTTGCTTCATCAAACACTACATTTTGTGATACAAAGCATCTACCACTTTTTGGATCGTAACATTTCCACCCTTTTCTTTGATTGTCATAACCAATGAAGATACAACGAATCGCCTTCTTATCAAATTTTCTACACAAATGATCTGGCACAAATACGTAACACACAAAGCCGAAAACTCGGAAGTGACCAACTGCAGGTTTTGCATTCTACAGTCTCTCGAAGGGTGAAACAAATCCAAGCCTTGGTTGAGAAAATCGGTTGATAACATAGGCTGCAGTTATTATGCACTCAGCCTAAAATCTTCTTTGGACATTCCTTCCATGTAGCATACTCCGAAAAATCTCTGCCAAATGTCGATTCTTCCTTTTATCTATGCTATTTTGTTGTGGCGTATTTGGACAACTCATCTAATGGCAGATTCGACACTGTCGCAAGTATCGAGAAAACTCGTTTGACATGTATTCTCCTCCATTATCCGTGCTCAAGCATTAGATTTTCCTTCCAACTTCTCCTTCCACGACTTCTTTGAACTCCTTGAGTTTTGAGAGCGTCTCAAATTTTTCTTTCATGAAGAAAACCCAAACATGTCTAGAGAAGTCATCAATGAATGTAACCATATATCACATCTTTCTGATAGATGATTGTTTGGCTCGCCCAAAGACATCAGAGTGTTCTAACTCCAGTGGCATCTTCACCTTGAACTTTGATTCTTCATACGGTATCTGATGAGCTTTACCATATTGACAACCCGCACACATTGTGTCCTCTCTAACTTCTAGTTGAGGAAGACCCCGGAGCATTGATTTTTTCATCATCACTTTCAACTTGTGATAACCAACGTGCCCTAACCTCATGTGCCACAGATCCGCTGTCTCATTCTTTAGAGCCTTATCTATGTAAGCCGTCTCTGTTGTCATTACATAGATAGACTCCAGCTTCTGTCCTTCCATCATCGGTGTACCCGAGATCTTCACATCTTCGTACACCTTGACATCTTGAGGGCCGAACAAGACATAGCGGCCAGATGATGTCAACTGCGCCATCGATAGTAGGTTTTTCTTCATGCCGGGTACATGAAACACCTTTTGAAGCGATACCTCGTTAGGAGAGTAACGAGACACAATGGTCGTTTTACCATTATGAGATATTGATAACCTGGAGTTATTGGCTGTTACCACCACATGACTCTGTTTATACTCCATTATCTCCTGCAGCTTTCCCTCATCACCGGTCTTATGATTCAAACAACTGGAGTCAACGATCCAATATTTATTATAGTCAATTTGCTTTGGTACTGTCACTGCGAACGCTGATTTATCTTCTTCCATAGCCGGAGATGCGACAGCATCCCAATCATCATCACTTGAATTTTCTATTTTTGAGGTCACTGTGTTTCCTTTGGCATTTGTTTTCTTGTACCAACAATCTTTTGCCATGTGGCCCTTCTTCCCGCAGTTGTGGCAGTTACCATCAAACCTCTTGTTTTGCCTAGACGAATTACTTCAATTTTCATTCTTCTGAGCTCCCCCTGACCGAGGGTTCCCATGATGATATGCCTTGTCATCATTCTTCCATGATCCTTTGCCACCATTCGGTTTAGACCACTCTTTGTTCTTCTTGACAAAGAGTGCTTCTTCCTCACTCTTCCGTGAGCTTCCACCAATCTCTTTAGCCATCGCTTCTTGGTCAGATAGTAGATTTTCAAAATCCACTAACGACGGTTGAGTAGGCCACCCTTGTATGGTAGTAACAAAGCCACCGTACCTTGGATTCAAACCATGAATGATGATTCTTCTCATTCTTGGTTCCTTGATATTGGCTTCAGGATCCAGCTCAGCCCGAAACAAGGTCTTTACCTTGTAAAAGTACTGATTGATCGTCATATCACCCTGCTTGATAGATAACAACTCATTTTTGAGGAGTTGTAATATCGTGTCATTTTTCTGTGAGAAGAGTGCTTTGAAAGTGTCCTAAGCTGATTTCGGCGTTTCAGCTTGCCTAATGTGCTTCAGCATTTCCTCATCCATTATGCTCTTAATCGCGAACATGGCCTTTCCTGCCTTAATCCTCCACTTCCGGGTGTTATTTTCATCTGTTGGGATCGTGGTTTCATTACCACCAATGATGTCCCACAGATCCTGACCTTGCAAGTATGACTCCATGCACGTTGCCCATGTGTTATAATTTGTGTTGGTGAGTTTCTAGATACCTCCCACAACTTGAAGATCACTCATTGTTTTGGCAGAACTCTGACACTATAAATTTTTGACTCTAAACTTTTATAATCTCTCACCACTCACAACACAAAACATTCCCTAAATAATCTCCAAAAAATTTTCTGATATGGATGATCAGTTAAAAATCACAACCACAAGGCATACTAAATTAAAGAAATCACCCAGGCTCTGATACCACTTTGTTGAACACAATAAAAAAAAAATACATATAACAAATACTACACAAGCAAAATGCTTTGTCTTTATTTTCTTGCACTCACTTTCTCTCATGGAGGTTTGGAGTTTGTAAATGGGATACATTTCCTTTCATCAAGAACTCTCTATTTATAGAGAGATTTCATAAAGAGATTTCAATTTGTCTTCTGTATTTCATTTATTACACGCAGAAGTAAAATTGAAATTCTGACGTAGGTCCGGTGCAGAAGTAAGATTGAAATTTTCTTCTACATCTTATTAATTTTTTTGTTTGTTTGTTGGATGGCAATGAATGTCAATAGGCAGAAGTAGAATAGCACACTATTTGTGGCAGTAGAGTCTCCGAAAGAGATGCATACATCCAGCTAAGTAGTAGCTTGTCATATCTCTGCCAAAGTGAGAAGGAAGGATTGGGTTGTAAAAAAGCAAAGTCAATAAATGGTGAGGGAGGGGGAGTTGATCCATCAAGGAAGGATTCAAGGCCATTTGCAATTAGCAATTGATTCTTCCATACTAAATAGTTTGAAGAATCCAACTTAACAGAGAGTGGTTGTTGTGTTGCAGGCAGAGGGGGCAAGGTTGAAGAAGAAGGAGGGGGAATAGTTGTGCTTCTCAATGAGGGCATTTCATAACTTCTTCTTCACCCATATCCACTTCCCCTTGATGTGCTGCGTCTTGTTTACTTTATTACTTTCTTAGATTTCCACTTGCTCTCAAGTCATATAAGGTTTTACCCAAACTTTGGTCTCCGCTAGTGCACGCTATATTAATGCTCCTAAGATCTTTCAACTTAGATGTCACGTATCTTAGGGTCTGCTCCTATGATAAATGGTAAGTTGATGTGTAGCTTCTTCAAATCTCTAAAAATTTAGCAAACTGGTTTTTAAATTTTGCTTTCAATGACCTCTGAAGAAATGGTGGTGGAGGATAAGTGGAAGAGTTACTGAACTTGCCTCTAGCATTATTTTTTGACTTCTCTACAACCTTCGTTTTTTTGTCTTCAGCTTCTTTCTCTTTGTTGAATAGCTGACGAAGGCTTAATTTTTTTTTTTTTGAATTTGATTACTCATTTATACTTTTAATTCAAATTGCATTGTAAGTGCTCTTTGCCTTTTCTCCTGGGATTTTGTTTTGTGTTTCCTGTTAAAGACCCTTGTGGTAGACTATTTATAACATTAGTCAATTGTCTCATTCGAATTTCAAGATTTCTGATTGAAGCAGAGTAGCTCTGAGGCTACGTCCTTATTTCATTCATGCACTAATTAACGTTTGGTGGTGCTTGTGATGTAAATCTTGGTGAAGGCATTTGCCTTAAAAATGATGGATTCTCTTGAATATTACTGCACAAAAAAGTTGAGTGATTTAATAGTTTGAGTTCTGGTTGTTCTGTTGCATGCTGTAATTTATCACATATTGCACAACCGTAAAATATCAGGATTTGAAGCCCTTTCAGCAACTCAAGGTGAGGAAATTGCCATAATAATTTGTTAAAATTTTCCCACACCTCGCGTGAAGATTCTGAATCCAACTGCGGAAATGAAGTAATTTCATTAGCTAGTGGGAAATATTTTTCCAAACATTTCTAAGCTAGATGAAGTTAGGAGGTAGTGAAATAAGCGGATTTTTTGCCTGGTTTTCGAATGAGAAAGGGAATAGTGGCAGCCTCATCCTCGTCGGGACTTGTGAAAGCCCTTAAAATTGATTGTATATCAAATTTCTAGGAAATTAGACTGTCAATTGGTAAACCCCCAAATTGCACTGAAGTCTAGATCATATGTTGGCTTCAATTCTGACGCAGCAGGATGCGGAAAGAATCAAGAACACTCTCCAAAGGGAAACCGAAAACCCTAGTTTTCCAAAACAAAATTTCAATAATGCAAAAGATCCCTAATTTCGAGTTACATCCAAAATAAATATCGACGATTAAATTAACGAAATTCTAGTAAAAATTAAATAAAGCAAGAAATATTAGATAGAATCTTGGGTTGTCAGTTTGAGGGCCAAAATGTAGGATTTTTGGCTTGAGAAAGGTTGGTCAGGGGTTTATCCTAACACAAGTCGTGGGCCTCTGCGAGAGCTTCAATTTGATATCTTGTACGAAAAATTTCGATACTCGTAGCAAAAGTTATGGCTCTTTGAAGTTTGGGAGGTCACTACTCCCTATCATTTTCTCCCACCATAGAAAAACTTGACCTCGAGTTTGCTGGATACGCTGATTCATCGTCTGGAAAGAATGGAAAGATATCTTCCACATTAAATGTCTTTGATATACCCATACTGTTTGGAAGCCCAATGACGTAAGTATTATCGTTGATTTTCTTCTCTATTCGATATGGGTCATACCTCTTGGGTTATATAACTTACTGTATTTGCCGATTGGGAATTGTTCTTTGCAAAGAAACACCATCACTTGATCTCCCACAGCATATATTTTCTGACGTTGATGCTTATCTGCAACCGCCTTATATTTAGCATTGGACTCCTCAATTCTCTGTTTGACCTCCGATGCAACATTTTGCCACTGTTCAACCATATTCTTTGCTAGAACATTGATGCTAGAATCCGGAGTCTTGGGGAGTTTAATCAAATCGAGAGCGTGCTGTGGTGGTTTCATATGGATGATAGAAAAGGGAGACTTTCCTTTTGTCCTGTGAACGGCGCTGTTGTACGCAAACTCTGCTTGAGGTAGAGCTATGTCTCATTGCTTGGGCTTGTCTATGCACATGCTCCTGAGTAAATTTTCCAATGTTCTATTTGTAACTTCCGTATGACCATCTATTTAAGGGTGGGGAGTAATACTGTAGTTAAGGGAAGAGTCAAACATCTTCCATAGGGTCCTTTAGAAATGGCTGAGGATGCTATCTCGATCAGACGTAATAGATTTTGGCACCCCATGTAAGCGCACCACTTCTTTGAAGAATAACTGAGATACGTTCTGTGCATCAGCGACCTTCCTGCAGGGAATAAAGTGTGACATTTTAGAAAACCTGTCAACCACCACAAAGATAGAGTCGAATCCCCGTTGTGTTCGAGGTAATTCGAGAATGAAGTTTATAGAAAGATCCTCCCAAATGTTGTCTGGCATGGGTAGTGGCATGTAGAGCCCCGTATTTTGTGATTGTCCCTTCGCCGTTTGACAGACATAACACTTCTGTACCACTCTACTGACCTCTCTGGGGCCAATAGAATCGCTCGGTAACTGCGACCAAAGTTTTGTCTCGCCCCAAATGCCCTGCTAGACCCCCTCTATGCAAATCTCGAATGACTTTCTCTCGTAAAGATGATTGTGGAAGACATAGCTGGTTGCCTTTCAACAGAAAACTGTCATGTATGTGATAATCCTCACAGTGTTGTCCGCCGCTGCACCTCTCCCAAATCTCCATAAATTTTGGATCTGTTTGATATATGTCTTTCAAACACTCGAACCCCACAATTTCATTGGCCAACGTCACCATTAGCGTTACTCTTCTGCTCAACGCGTTAGCCACTTTATTTTGAACGCCCGCCTTATCTCGTAGCTTGAACGGAAACTTCTGCGAAAAATTGAACACACCTGGCATGCATATCTTTGCTGATGCGGGTTTGATTGTTTAAGTGTTTACGAGTGTCACAATCAGAAAATAAAACGAACTCCTTTCCAACCAGATAATGTTCCCACATTTGCAAGGCGCGTACAACTGCATAAAACTCTTTATTGTATGTGCTCCACATGCGTCTAGCCTGACACAATTTTTTGCTAAAGAACGCAATCGTTCATTTTTCTTGGGATAAAACAGCTCCAATACCTACACCACTGACATCACAATCAACTTCAAACAATTTATCAAAATCAGAAAGAGCTAATACCAGTGCTGTACAAAGCTTCTCCTTTAACAATGCAAAAATCGCTTCGGTTTCGTCTACCCATTGAAATTTTCCTTTCTTTAGGCACTCCGTAAGAGGTGTTGCAACGGAGCTGAAATGCCTAATCAACCGACGATAAAAACTGGCCAACCTGAGGAAACTTCTCAATTCGGTCACTGATTTTAGCATAGGCCGCTCTCTGATGGCCCTCATATTTTCCTCCTCAACTTGAATGTCGTCTGTACCAATAATAAATCCGAGAAATAACAATTTCTAAATGACAAAATTGCACTTCTTCAGATTAATAAACAACTTGTTGGCCTGTAGGATGCTTAGAACTTCTTGCAAATGCGTCAGATGCTCCTCCTTAGTCTTACTATAGATTAGAATATCATCAAAATAGACAACAACAGATCTTCCAATAAGAGGCTTGAGTATCTGATTCATTATACGCATGAAAGTACTGGGTACGTTTGACAACCCGAACGACATGACCAGCCACTCGTACAACCTTTCTCTCGTTTTGAAGGATGTTTTCCACTCGTTGCCGGGTTGAATTCTAATATGGTGATATCTGCTCCTCAGATCAATATTGCTGGATATACGAGCTCCGCTTAATCGGTCTAACATATCTTCCATTCGAGGGATTGGAAATTTGTATCCGATTGTAATCTTATTGATCGCTCGGCTGTCTACACACATTCTTCAACTTCCATCTTTCTTTGGAGTCAGCAAGGCGGGAATAGTGCACGGGCTCATGCTCTCTTTGATAATATGCCTTTTTTCTAGGAGCTCTTTCACCTTTTGTTGGAGAATTTCACTCTCCTTAGGACTCATTCGGTAATGAGGTAAATTCAGTAAAATGGCCCCCCGGAATCAAGTCGATGTGATGCTGAATGTCCCTCATAGGTGGCAAACAATTCGGCAACTCCTCAGAAACGATGTTGGCAAACTCTTCCAATAACATGCTGACTTCTCAGGCCGTCGACTGCTCATCACCAACCACAAGAATCTACCGCATAATTAGTGCATAAGTTTCTCGAGATTCTTTAATCGCCTCCTCCATTTCGTGATCAGTCTGAGTAATAGTAAAGAAAGATTGTCCCTCCACTTTAGAAGTTTTGGGGCGGTTCTTTACTTTTAGAGGAAGTAAGGTGAACTTCATCATGTCCTTTTTCAATCTGTAGATGTTCTCCCTGCCTGCGTGTTGAGCATCAACATCAAACTGCCATGGTCTACCAAACAGAAGGTGACATGTATCCATATCCACGATATCACAGTATACTTCATCCGTATATTTACCGATAGAAAATGGTACCTTGCAGCGTTTTCTCACTTGAATCTTCTCGCCTGTCTTGATCCATCCAATCGAGTACGGGGTAGGATGCTTCTCAACTGGTAATCGTAAAATGTCTACAATTTCTCTGCCAATAATATTCTCGCAACTACCACTGTTGATGATCAAATCAAAGAGCCGACCATTAATAGTACATCTTGTGCGAAATAATTCATGTCTCTCGGAACAATCTTTTTGCTTAGGAGTGAGCATCAATTTTCGAATCACGAATGTCTCCTCTTCTCTCTCTCCATCTCCCTCCTAAAATGCTTCCTCGTCGCCATCGGGTTCATAGCAAATTTCTGGCTCATGTTTATCTCTATCGACAATGTTGACTGTCTTTCAATTCGGGCACTCATTTGACCGATGACCAGGTTGATTGCATCGAAAACATTTGCCAGGGATAGGTCTCGCATAGGGGTTGGATGGTTTTGGTACATCTTTATTTTTTG
Source organism: Begonia masoniana (assembly GCA_022432975.1). NCBI lineage: Eukaryota > Viridiplantae > Streptophyta > Magnoliopsida > Cucurbitales > Begoniaceae > Begonia > Begonia masoniana. Next base: position 10,573,282 of record CM039502.1, read on the forward strand.
TTACTACCCTCTTTCCAACCGACTTGTCTCCCTCTTGTTCTGATCGAGCTGGTGTGTTAGAAACTGACCTTTCTTTCTCCACATTATTCCTCTGAAATCCTTCATTCCTTTAGATATGTTTATTTGAGTCAAACCAATTGTTGCTACCCTGTTTCTCTTGGAGCATCAGTTCAGCCTTTATGGCCATATTCTTTGCTTCATTTAGATTTTGCAAAACATGAACTCTGATTTTGTCTCGAGGTTTCAACCCATCCAAGTAACGAGGTACTTGTTGCCCTTCACTTTCTCATAGGTCATTCCTCTCTGCCAATATCATGAATTCAGCTGTATAATCATACACAGTTTTCTGACCTTGATGACAACGCTGATATTGTTGGAAAAGGATCTGCTCATAATCAGGGAGCAAGAAATCCACCCGTAATAATTGCTTCATCCGACCCCAGGTTCTAATAGGTTGCTTGCCTTCCCGATAGCGTCTGTTCTGCAGTCTCTCCTGCCATGCGGAAGCTCCGCCTTTCAATCGACATGCCACCAATTTCACCTTCTTTTCTGATGGAATCTCCATGTATTCGAAGAATTGATAAACCTCAGCAATCCGATCGATAAAATCTTCGATTTTTAGGTTCCCATTGAAACTAGGGATGTCCACCTTCAGCTTATACTCATTCTCAATAGCGTGATAGTCGTAATTATTAAATCTGCCATAACTGCCACAAAATCTGCCACAATCGCTGCCAAATCTACCATATCGGCCGCCATGACCGCCGCCATAACCGCTGCCGCCGTAGCGACCGAAGCAATTTTCCGTTGCTTCCACTTCTTCTTCATCTTCTAAATCGATCTCATAATTAGGTATCGATCGTCTTAGATTAATTGCAGGAATGGATAGTTCATCGCGTTCGCCTTGAGCAGTCTCATTTCTTGGTCGAACCCAATCACCATCCCTGTTTCTGTTGGCATCAAACCCTAGGGTGTCAAAATGACCAATCAAGTCTTCAAGGCGCTGCTCAATACGCTGTAATTTTTTATCAACATTTTCCCCCAAGTTTTTGAGTGCTGCCTCTTGAGCCTCCAATCCAGCTCGCAAGACTTCCACTTCCTGAACGACGTTCTGGATGTGATTGCTTCCTGAACTGGTCATCGCAGACTAAACTGAAAACAACTTTGATACCACCGACGATTAAATTAACCAAATTCTAGTAAAATTAAATAAAACAGAAAATATTAGATAGAATATTGGGCTGTCAGTTTGAGGGCCGAAACATAGGATTTTGGGCCCTATAAAGGTCGGTCACAAGTTTACCCTATGACAAGTCATGGGCCTCTGCAAGAGTTTCGATTTGATATCTTGTACGAAAAATTACGATTCTCGTAGTAAAAGTTATGGCCCTTTGAAGTTGGGGAGGTCACTACTCCCCATCAAATTCAAAAATATTAGATCATATCTCTTTGCATGCACCAATTAACTACATAACAATAGATATAAACTCAAACGGAGTAAAATGTTTAAATTAAAACCAAAATTATTTCTATCGACATTTAAAGTTTAAAAGTAAAACAACTACTTGGCAACAATAAAAAACTTGTTAGTGAATTTACACAACGCAAGTGCATGCTGTCACAAGTAATATAGAGTAGAAAAAAGTGTATAGCTCTTAAGGAATTGATGCAATTAACTTTTTAATCCCCAGTTTACTTTTATTTCAATTTTATTTAAACAACGAAAATTGTGATTTTTCTATAATTAAATTTCACAATTAAAAGGAGATTACCTTCAAGTGATTAAAACCTAATACTACAATTTTTCTTCAACAATCCATCTTAGCCAATTTAATTATATTTTTCAATTATTTAATTATTTTATGTTTTGTCGTGATCCACAATTATCAACAATTGAGCATCAAAATCTCTATTAGCACTATCTATAGATTGTTCCTTGTGTACTGTATTTATATATCTTAATTAAAACAATACTTTAACCTTGTTTAGCTTGTGATGGTACAACAATGCCCACTTACGAGCGCAACTGCGCTGCGCAATCTTGATGCGTGCACCAACGCTAAGAAAGAGTGCAATAACACATAGCTTTGGGCTTCCATATTTCGTTCATTGGTCACAGAGCGCCCTGCAAGAAACAGTAACAATGAGCTACTGCATTTGACACTTCTTTAGCAAGCACGACTGCATTCAATGTAAGCTCAATAGCATTTTGCATTATTTTTCATCTTCTTGAGCACTAGTGTGCTGTTACGACCGCGACTGCACTAGATTTTCATCAATTTCACTTTTTTTTTTTGCCATTTTTAGTACCTTTTAATTTTGATCTATATATAAACTTTATTACTATGAAAATAAACAAAAAAACAACATGAAAAGGCCTTAGAAATAGGGGTTGGGCGCGGGCCAGTTCGGTCCGGTCCCGAGCCGGTATGAATGGTTTCGTGATTTTAATCCCGTAACCAAAATCAGTTCCGGCAGAACTAGGACCAACATGGGACGGGACCAAAATTTTCTTATTTTTTTAAATTTTTTTACAAAAAAATTATGAAAAACGATAAAATTTTAAAAAACGATAAATATAACAAAATAAATACAACATCCAAAATAATTGCAAGTATGGAACATACAAACTAAAAGTCTAAATCCAACTATCAAACATAAAAAAAAAAATACAACATCTAAAATAAATCTAAGTCTAAATCCAACTATCAAATATTAAAATGTAATCTAAAAAACTAAAACAACCTAAAATTCTAAACAGCAAACAAAAATCACAATGCTCTCGGTCAACAGTTCCGAAGAGTTTCCCACCAAACCTAATTTTTATTAACATAAAAATTACATACTAAAGAATAAACACATACAGTGAGGTGAAATGAGTAATTTTCAAAATTAAAGCAGTTGAGCGGTGAGCAGGGAACAATTGAACACCTAGAAGCGTATGCAATTTTTACGTAGAATTAAGATTAAGTATTTTACTCAAACAAAATTAAGCATTAAGCATTACACAGTGGCTAAAGTCACAAACATACAGTGAGGAGTATGCATGGACAAACTACAAAGGCAAGCCGAATCAGATTAGGGAGGTCGGTTGTTCGAATGTCGAAGGTCAGGTGTTTGGACTTCGGACTTCGGACATCGGAGGTCGCAACTCACAAGTCAGAGGTAGGGTGTTCGGGAATTCTGAAGCTCGACAAGTCAAAACTCGGGGGTCGGAGCAGGGAGTAGGGGATGTTGACTTAACTTATGCTTAAGTCTAACGATGTTTTTGATGATGTGTTTTCAATTGTGTGTAATTTGATTAAATTAATTATATGAAATTAATAAATTGATTAAGTTAAATATTGTCCCTCATATATATGTTTCGAAATCTTCAGTGGAAATGCCCTTTGAAAAGGGTATTGTAGTTGTTTAACAATTCTGTTAAGTGTTCAGGGTGTGATAGCAAATCAGTGCTGAAAACGACAAAATTGCATATCCACCGCTGGAATTCAAAGAACACATCCACCGCCAGCTAAATGATAAAATAGTGCACATCCACCGCTAGCATTCAAAGGTGACATCAACCGATAGCTAAACGACAAATTCTGAAGACATCCACCGATAGCTAAACGACAAATTTTGAAGACATCCACCGATAGCTAAACGACAAATTTCTGAAGACATCCACCGCTGAAATTTCAAAGGCGAAGTCATTCGGTGAACAGTAACCTCTGAAGACATCCACCGGTAGATTTTCAAAGACAATATACACCGTTGATCTCCAAAGGCGAAGTCATCCGGTGAACAGTATCCACCGCCAGAAATTTAAATAAACCGCGAAGCAACAGTGCTTGTCGTCCAGAGCCTTAACTCCAGACCATTAATGGTCGACGAACGAAAGCGACTTCAGAACGCAACGGCTAGCTATCTAAGTAAGGATGTTTCTCCAACGGCTATATTTCTATTTTCCGATGAGAAGCATTCCAGATTTGAAGCCGATTTCAAAAAGAGTATAAATAGAAGAAAGAAGCTCAGGAAAAGGACTTTTGCTGAAATTAATCTTGAAACCCTAACGAGCCATATTCAAGCAATACTCTGTATTTTCCTCTGCATCTCTCTACTCTAAAACTTGAGATTTGATTTTTGAGAGAGTGTAGCGTGTGCTGAAAAAATTACATCCTACTGTAAAAGTGTAAAGGCTGTGGATTGTTGCCCGTGAAGAGCAATCCAGTTGTTGTAAAGGCAGTAGATCGACGCCCGGAAAGTTCGATCTGGTTTTCTCGTGAGGAGAAGGAAAGAATCTTCAATGGGGAGCCTTGAAGCGTGGACGTAGACAAGCTTAGCCAAACCACGTTAAAAACTGTGGTGTCAATTTCTCTCTCTCTCATTTTTATTGTTTGATTATTTGCCGTTTTCTTATCAGTTGAATATAAGAGAGAAATTGATTAGATTAACAAATTAAGTTTAAAAAGTCTAATTCACCCCCTCTTAGACAAATACGATCCTTCAATTGGTATAAGAGCAAGGTTAAATATTGTCTAAGATACTATTACAATGGCATTCAACAGAAACTCCACACACGTAGAAGGTCAAGCTATTAATAGACCTCTTTTTTTTTATGGTAGTGATTATGTATACTGGAAGGCAAGAATGAGAATATTCGTTCAAGCTATGGATTATGAGATCTGGAACTTAATAGAGAATGGTCCTTTCAAGGCCATGAAGACTGAAAATGAAATCAATATTCCTAAAGAGTCTCATGAATTAACAGATTCTGATAAAAGAAATCTGAGCCTAAATGCCAAGGCAATAAACAGTCTGTACTGTGCTCTAAATAGAGATGAATTTAATAGAGTACAAGGGTGTGAGAGCGCTCAAGAGATTTGGCGCCTTTTAGAGATCACACACGAAGGCACAAATCAAGTAAAAGAGAGCAAACTGACTATGCTTATACATGAGTATGAGCTATTTTCTATGCCTAAGGATGAATCTGTTTCTTCTATGTTTACAAGATTTACTAACATAACTAATGGTTTAAAAGCTCTTGGTAAATTCTACTCTAGTGAAGAATAGGTCAGAAAGATTCTCAGATGTCTTCCAAGAAGTTGGCAGCCGAAGGTGACATCCATTCAGGAAGCAAAGGATCTCAAAGTTCTAAAACTTGAGGAGCTCATTGGATCACTCATGACGCATGAGATCACAATGAGGGCAAACGAGAAGGAGGACCTCAAGGAAAAAAAGGTCACAAAGAGAAAGGATATTGCTCTGAAAGCCTCCTCCAGTAAACAGGAAGTCTCTGAGGAAGAAGAAGAAGAAGATGATGAGGATATAGCTCTCATCACTAGGAGATTCTGTAACGCCCCGAGTTTTCTGAGCCCGGTTCGTTACTCAAGCATAAGTTACTCAGATCTTCATGCATTCCCGATTCTGCACTAAACCCGAAACTACACACATTCACAACACTCCCAAAAACACATACATTACACTCCCTCTGCTATCTAACCATCGAGTCATAAAGAAAATGAAGGAACTCACCTAAGTCGGAGAAATCACTGGAGAAGTCGGAGGGAAAATTGCCTGGAGCTCTGATGAGCTTGAGCTGAATACCGAGAAAGGAAAAATGAGGGGGCAGTGGCAGCTAAACCTCATTAAACCCTCCCTTAAATACGTTATCCACAATAAATTGTAATTTACCATTTTGTCCTTACTCATTCACTTATTAACCTAATCACTAAATCACCCAAATTTAACTTTTAAAGCATTCTAAAAAAAAAATGAAAAAGGTAAATCGGTTAATAGATGATGAGTAAGTTTCTCCGAAGGAAGAAGCTGCAAGGGAGAAGTTTTCCCAGGAATGAAAGGCAACCTAAAGACAAGGAGATTACCTGCTTTGGGTGTGGAAAGCCGGGTCACATGAAGGCTGATTGTCCACAAGCTAAAGGCCCCAAGACATTCAAAAAGAGGGCAATGAAGGCCACTTGGGACGACAATGAAAGTGATACTTCATCAGAAGACGAGGAAGTTGCCAATCTGTGCTTCATGGCACACGAAGATGAGGTAAGTCATTCTTCCTGTGACAGTGATAATGATGAGGGTGTTCTATTAGATGCCTTCAATGACTTAGTTAAACAGTATAATATGCTCAAAGCTAAATATAATTCTGTGAAGAAAGAAAATGCAAACTTAGTCGATGAGCATGCTAAGAAATGTAATTTGCATGTGAGAGAGATAGCTGATCTTAAAAGCAAAAATGAAGATTTAAATTATATCGTGCTTAAGTTCACAAATGGTACCAAGAACTTAAACATGATGATAGAAAATCAGAGAGCTACTTTTGATAAAGCAGGTTTAGGTTATGATAAGTTTAATAAAAAGAAAATTTTTAAGAACTTCTTTGTTAAACCAACTACCTGTCATGCTTGTAATGAAATAGGACATAAATCATACGAATGTCCTTTAAAATTTAGTAATCAATCAAGTGGTAAACTTCAATGGGTTCCTAAGGGAACCAGACCTAACACTAGGACCCAAAAGATTTGGGTACCTAAGAAGACCAATTGATTACTGTTTTGCAGGTTGAGTGTTCTCCCACAAAGAACCAGTGGTTTCTTGACAGTGGATGCTCAAGGCATATGACGGGAGACTCAACCAAATTTTTTTTTGTCAACAAGAAGAAAGGAAATGTCACCTTTGGTAGAAACCAAAAAGGAAAAATTGTTGGCATCGGCAATATAGGTAATCCTTCTAATCCCATCATTGAAAATGTTCTTTTAGTAGAAGGATTAAAACACAATCTGCTAAGCATCAGTCAGTTATGTGACAAAGGATATAAAGTGATATTTAAATCAAATGAATGTGTGATTAAAGATGTAGCTAATAGTAAAATTATGTTCAAACGATATAGAAAAGAGAATGTGTATATTATTAATTTAGATATCCTTGAACTTGTTGATGAAAAGTGTTTTGCTGCTAACTTGCTGGTTGATAGTTGGACTTGGCATAGGAGATTAGGATATGTAGGTATGGATACCTTAGCTAAGATTACTAAAGAGAATTTAGTTAAAGGGATTCCCAAGGTATCCTTTGAGAAGGATAAGGTCTGTGAAACTTGTCAAATGGGCAAGCAGATCAAAAATTTCTTTGCATCAAAGAATGCAATCTCTACTTCTAAGCCTCTCCAACTTCTTCACATGGATCTTTTCGGTCCTTCTACTATAGCCAGTCTAGGAGGTAAATTCTATGCTTTTGTCATTGTAGATGACTTCTCTAGGTTCACATGGGTATTCTTTCTGAAGTCAAAGGATGAAACTTTTAATACATTCTCTAGCTTTAGGAAAAGAGTTCAAAATGAAAATGAGCTCACCATTGTTGCTATTCGTAGTGATCATGGTGAAGAGTTTGAAAATGAGAAATTTGAACTCTTGTGTCTCAAATATAGAATTGAGCACAATTTCTCTTTCTCTAGAACCCCTCAGCAAAATGGTGTTGTTGAGAGGAAGAATAGATCTCTCCAAGAGCTTGCTAGGACTATGCTTAATGAAAACTTCATTCCTAAGTATTTCTGGGCTGAAGCTGTTTCAACAGCTTGTTATGTGCTCAATCGGGTCTCTATAAGACCAATTCTTGAGAAAACACCTTATGAGCTATAGAATGGAAAAACTGCTTCTGTCAAATACTTTAGAGCCTTCAGTAGTAAATGCTTCATTCTTAATACTAATGATAACTTAGGAAAATTCGATTCCAAATCTGATCTTGGAATTTTTCTGGGTTATTCTCTTTCCAGTAAAGCTTATAGAGTGTTCAATAGGAGAACTCTAGTTGTAGAGGAATCTGTTCATGTCAACTTTGATGAGTCCCCTCAACTCACAATCAATGTGGATGAGGATGATTCTTTAGAAAAGCATCTAGATTCTCTTTTCCTAGATAAGCCTACAGATACCCTTCAAGGAGAAAAATCCCTAGAACCTTCTTCAAATTTTCTAGATATTGTTTATGTCAAGGATGAAAACTCTACTCTGCCTAAAGATTGGAAGTATGTCAAAAATCATCCCTTAGATGAAGTCTTAGGTGATCCTTCCTTAGGAGTAAAGACTAGATCCTCTCTTAGGAACTTCTGTGCCAATGTGGCATTCATTTCTCACGTAGAGCCTAAGAAATTTGAAGAGACCGAGAATGATGATAATTGGATTTTGGCTATGTAAGAGGAGTTAAATCAATTTGAAAGGAGCAAGGTATGAGAACTTGTTCCACAGCCTAAGGATCATCCTATCATTGGAACTAAATGGGTTTACAAGAATAAAATGGATGAAAATGGGATTGTTGTATGAAATAAGGCTAGACTAGTTGCTAAGAGATACTCTCAAGAAGAAGGTATTGATTTTGAGGAATTTTTTGCCCCTGTAGCTAGATTAGAGTCAATTAGAATGCTCTTAGCTTTTGCTTGCTACAAGAACTTCACACACTTTCAAATGGATGTAAAAAGTGCATTCTTAAATGGTTACATCACTGAAGAAGTTTATGTTGAGCAACCCTTAGGATTTGAAGTCTTTGATAAACCCAATCATGTATACAAACTTAGAAAGACTCTTTATGATTTAAAACAAGCCCCTAGGGCTTGGTATGATAGGTTGAAGAATTTTCTTGTGGAAAGGAAATTTAAAAAGGATAATACAGATTCAACTCTATTTACCAAGCAATCGGATAATGACATACTTATAGTTCAAATCTATGTCGATGACATTATTTTTGGATCAACTAATGTCACTCTGTGTGATGAATTTTCTTCCCTAATGCAAAGGGAATTTGAAATGAGTATGATGGAGGAGGTAAAATTCTTCCTAGGATTTCAGATCAGTCAAACTCCTGATAGCATTTTCTTCTGTCAAGAAAAATACATTAAGGAGCTCCTTAAGAAATTTGGTTTAGAATCTGCTAAATCCTCTAGAACTCTCATGAGTACCACACCCAAATTGGACAAAGATGAAAATGGAAAATGTGTGGACATTAAGAAATATAGAGGTATGATCGGTTCTCTATTGTACCTAACAGCTAGCAGGCCTAATATTCTATTTAGTGTGTGTTTGTGTGCTAGGTTTCAAGCTGCTCCTAAAGAATTCCACTTAAATGCAGTCAGTTAAGAGAATATTCAAATATTTGAGTGGCACTCATGATCTAGGATTATGGTATCCTAAAGGTACTTCCTTCGACTTAGTAGGATATTCTGACTCAGACTATGCAGGAAGTCTTATAGACAGAAAAAGCACTAGTGGAACATGTCAATTCCTAGGAGAATCTTTAGTGTCATGGTATTCTAAGAAATAAAATTTTGTTGCATTGTCAACTGTTGAGAGTGAATATATTGCTGCTGGTAGTTGCTGTGCTCAAATGCTTTGGATGAAGCAAACACTAGAAGATTATAATTTTTTTTACAATAGGATTCCTATTCGGTGTGATAACACCAGTGCCATTAATATTTCAAAAAACCCTATCCAACATTCTAGAACCAAACACATAGAGGTTAGATATCACTTCATTAGAGATCATGTTTAGACATGAGATATTTCTTTAGAATTTGTCAATTCTGTAGATCAATTAGCTGATATCTTTACCAAGCCTTTCGATGAAAAGACCTTCAACAATATTAGAATAAGGTTAGGTCTCATTCGTGTTGAGGAAAACTGAGGTTCTTTTTCTGTTGGTAAATTTTGAGTAATAGAGCAGATTGGTTAATGAAGACATCGGAAGATATGCATCATCCTTTTACCATCGGAAGATGTATATCTACCGATATGTATCGGAAGATATTTCCTTGAATCAGATGACACGTGTCACCCATCGGGCGATATCGGTGTTACTAGTTTGTCTTCTTATAATCGGGCGAAACCCTTATTCATTTAAAACATACTTGTTTCAGACGCTTCTTCTCTTCGCGCTCTTTCCAGAACTCCTGCCCTATTCCTCTGTTCCCTTCTCCAAAATCTTTCTCTCTTTCGAGTTCCACTTTCAATCGATTATGGCATCTTCCTCACGAGCAGTTTCAGAACCGGTCAAGAAGAAGTCCAAAACCTCAGTTCGTCAGTCACGAGAGCTTCCTCGTGCAACTCAGTGGTCATCTCTCTACTTCCTTAGTCAAGTTGCCGAAGAGAGGTATCATAATGATTTTAAGTTTAAAACCCTTATTCCTAGTCGTGGTGCACTTTTTGAAGATTTAGATGGATTGGATCTGTTTGAACCCTTGAAAGGTCTTGGGTTATTGGGGCTTTTTGATGTAGAATCATTCTATTACCCCGTTGTTGTCCAAATGTTTTATACCAATCTTAGCTACCCTTCTGACTTTTCCACTGTTTCGAGCTATGTGTATAGAAAACACATAGTTCTAACATCCCAATTTATTAATGAGCTTCTAGAAAGCCCACATTTGGATAACCATGTCCAGTTCTATGAGACAGGGACTGAGCCCCCTCTTCTTGACTCTCCTCAGGGTCGCCAATTTATGAAGTCAATTGCTCTCAACCCGAATATCATCCCTAATCCACTAAAGAGCAAGCACCTCAACATCCGAGCTAGGCTCTTCCATCAGATGATCGGGTATAATATTATTCCTAAGGGTGGTCACTACGATGATGTGAGTGGAATGGAGCTATTTGTACTCTTTGCACTCTACCAAAAGGCCCCTTTCAACATTGGATTCATTGTGTTAAGAAAGATGATCCAAAGTGTCTCAGCCAGGGCTACATCTTTGCCCTACAATCTACTTCTCATGAAGATTTTCGAGAAGTTTGAAGTTGAGTTTCCAGAGGAAGATGACCCCTTCCGTCTTCAGCCTTCAAGTTATTACTCTCTCTCCTCTCTGAAGAGAATGAGGATAATCAGAAACAGAAAAGGGGAATTTGTGCTGAATGAGACCAGCTAGAAGGCCTCTAAGGCAACTACTGTTCGGTTGGGGAAAATGAAGCTTACCCTACAGGAGGATGAGTCTACTCGTGAAGGCGTGGATGAATATGAAATCCCTGCCTTTGCTGATTCTCCTTCATCCTCTCAAGTGTCACGCTCTCTTATTCCTTTTGCCCTTCCATCTTATACCCTTGTGGCTCCTCCTACTCACTCATCTGTGCCCCTTCTACCTCCAGAGAGCCCAACTTCTCCTTCACCTACTCCTCTTTTGCCATCTTTGCCTGCTCCACTTCTCATTTCTCCGGTTCCACCCCCTGCTCCTCAAGTCCAAACCTCCTCAAATCCAAACCTTCCAATTCCTCCTTACATCCAAATCAATGCTCCTCCAACTCTAAAGATCTATCAGAGGAGATCTTCCATCAGTGAGGAACAGTTCATTGAGTTAATGACCCGCATTGAAAGCTTAGACACTGCTCTGTCATCTGTTAAGGATCAGATTAATATCTCATTAGATGCCAAGCTCACTCAGAGCAGATTGGACATGAGCATAGACCTTGACATAGTACAAGATAGATTGTCTTCCCGGATGGATAGACTTGAAGGCTCTTTCTCAAGGACCTTCAGTCTATACAGTCTACCATTCAAGCTCTTCCGCCAGCACCGCATCAACCTCTTTGTTACTCAGCGGCTTGTTCTGAAGACTTCCTCCCTCCAACCATCCGACCCAAAGTTGGCGAGGACGTGAACTTCATGCCTTTAGATATCCAAGATGCTGAGCTCAGGTTCACTGATCCTTTTAGTTCCCATGTCTCCGAGTCTACATCTGATCTTCAAGGGTCCATGGCTGCACTTCAGGCTGCTCCTCCAGTTGAGCCTCTACCATGTATGGACTTGGTGGTATATCAAGAACCATTTCCACCTTCTGCTCCATGTATGGACTTGGTGGCATCTCAAGGACCATTTTCACCTTCTGCTCAATGTATGGACTTGGTGGTCTATCAAGAACCATTTCCTCCTGATATTGCATCACTCATGGGTCCTTATTTCTTTCCGGACCTTGAAGTGCCATCTTTGATTATACAAGAGTTGTGGAAGCGCTTTTTAGATTTAGATTAAATAGGAGATATTTTTTTTGTAAACAATTTTACTGATCTCCACATATTTGGTACTCTGATTTTCCTACTTCTTCAATATCCACATGTTGAGTAGTTGACTGTTGTTTCCTATTTTTTTTCTTTTTGATAATGTCAAAGGGGGAGAAAGTGTGACAGCACTGTGTTTAGAATTTAACTTGGATTGCATGCACATGCTGTGGGGGAGCTAGGATTATGGGGGAGAGATAATTTAATCAATTTTTACTTATAGTTTGTCATCATAAAAAAGGGGGAGATTGTTGACTTAACTTATGCTTAAGTCTAACGATATTTTTGATGATGTGTTTTCAATTGTGTGTAATTTGATTAAGTTAATTATATGAGATTAATAAGTTAAATATTGTTCCTCATATATATGTTTCGAAATCTTCAGTGGAAATGCCCTTTGAAAGTGGTATTGTAGTTGTTTAACAATTATGTTAAGTGTTCAGGGTGTGATAGCAAAACAGTGCTGAAAATGATAAAATAACACATCCACCGCCAGCTAAACGATAAAATAGTGCACATCTACCGCTAGCATTCAAAGGTGACATCAACCGATAACTAAACGACAAATTCTAAAGACATCCACCGATAGCTAAACGACAAATTCTGAAGACATCCACCGATAGCTAAACGACAAATTTCTGAAGACATCCACCGCTGAAATTTCAAAGGCGAAGTCATCTGGTGAACAGTAACCTCTGAAGACATCCACCGGTAGATTTTCAAAGACAATATATACCGATGATCTCCAAAGGCGAAGTCATCCGGTGAACAGTATCCACCGCCAGAAATTTAAATAAACCGCGAAGCAACTGTGCTTGTCGTCCAGAGCCTTAACTCCAGACCATTAATGGCCGACGAACGAAAGCGACTTCAGAACGCAACGGCTAGCCATCTAAGTACGGATGTTTCTCCAACGGCTATATTTCTATTTTCAGATGAGAAGCATTCCAGATTTGAAGCCGATTTCAAACAGAGTATAAATAGAAGAAAGAAGCTCTAAAACTTGAGATTTGATTTTTGAGAGAGTGTAGCGTGTGCTGAAAAAATTACATCCTACTGTAAAAGTGTAAAGGCTGTGGATTGTCGTCCGTGAAGAGCAATCCAGTTGTTGTAAAGGCAGTAGATCGACGCCCGGAAAGTTCGATTTGGTTTTCTCGTGAGGAGAAGGAAATAATCTTCAAGGGGGAGCCTTGAAGCGTGGACATAGGCAATCTTAGCCGAACCATGTTAAAAATTGTGGTGTCAATTTCTCTCTCTCTCATTTTTGTTGTTTGATTATTTGCCGTTTTCTTATCAGTTGAACATAAGAGAGAAATTAATTAGATTAACAAATTAAGTTTAAAAAGTCTAATTCACCCCCCTCTTAGACAAATACGATCCTTCAAGGGAGACCGAAACCGGGGACTGCAACTCGCAGGTCAGGTGTTCGGAGGTCGGGACTCGAGTGTTCGCCTGTTAGGGATTTTGGCAGACTTAACTGAAGAGTGAAGACTCGTTCAGTCGTCGAACGAATTTGCAATTTGGCTGTAAGTTTGGTCCTACGGTCCGGTCCCAGTTCTTTGGTAATTCAGGTTGTGGATCGGGGACTGGACCGATTGTCTTTGGTTCCAAAGATTTTGGACCGAGGACTGGACTGTGGTCCATTACCCTGGGACCGAAACTCATAAACTCTCAAAACTTATGCTTGAAATTACTCTACTCATTGGTATAAAACCGAACATGAAAGCTGGAGTGGTTTCTTTTGATTAGATAAGGCAGATCGATGGATTATTGTTAGAATCCAAACAATAAGCTGAAAAAGAAAATGCAAAAAAATTTTATTATAAGATTTTCGTGAAAAAAAAAAAATTCAATAAAAAATCACAAGCACGGAATAAATTCCTTATAAGAAAACCAAAATAGAATCATTAGTTTTGTGATTCAAACTTACATGAATTTATATGTTTCAACAAAAACCCTAAATACGAAATCGTATGCATGCCATTGGCCCGACTTAAAAGGATTTGCCTCCCAAAATTAAATTATCAACGTTACGTGAGGGTGGGAGATTAAAATTGTTACCATCTTCTCTTACCAATTTGGTAAAGGGCATGGCGCAAGCTCATACCTAGTGTTGTCCTGTATATGATTTATGATTTTTACAATGTTAAGATCACTACTACTGGAAAATGTAAATTATTTTACTTTGAACTAACATGCATCAAAGTTGCATATCCAATATTAATCATATATTCTACATTTTCAACGTAATCTCATTGCATTGTTTATTCTCGACATGTCAACAAATCTCTTTTATATAACACGTCTTGCCATAATAGTGGCATTTGACCTACTTCTTACTGCAAAATTTTAACTTGTCAACATTGTTTGTCCACTCCTGATCTATCTCTTTAATAAATAAGGTCTTCACCAAATTGTATCTTTGCTCCTACGAAAAAAAGGCGAAAATTGTTTGAAACTAAAAGTTTATGCTATAATTTGTCATAAAACTAATTGTGGGTGATAAATGCTTAAATACCTGATGTCAAATGGAAAATGGTACTCGACAACAATATCACTACATCATGTGAAATACAAAATCATTTTCACATTGTATTATAAAATTATAGCTACACAAAATTTTCATAATAGAGTATCTACTTATGACAAAATTTTTGCCTCCAAAATTTAAATAGAAAATGAGTGTTTTCAAGAAAAACTTGTTTTACCTGTTGACAGATAGTCGTTAGAGAAAAGACAACTCATCTATCTATCTTGAATGCCACCACTAATCAAATCTCGTAGTTATTTGAAGGATGAGATAATTGAAAACAAGTAAAATTTGAAACACACGAGACAAGGACCTAGTCCTTTTGTCATCAACAACAACAACATTCTACATTATCATTAAACGGCTCAGCACTTTGTTCTTCCCCTTCTTCTTCCTCATCTTCTTCTTCACCCGAATCCCGACAATTATAAAACATGGCCACCACTATGTACAATACAAGATTAACGGCACTCATGGCAGCGAGAGTCCAGTAGTATTTATCCAAGCGACTTCTGCTTAGGGTTTCTTGAAACCAGTTTAACCTTCCTCCTCTTTCACTAATCTTCCCTACAACATAGACTGTAACAACACTACCCATTGTCCCTAAACCAATAATTCCAAAGGTAAAGAAATAAAGATAGTTTCTCATGGATTCTGGGGCCTGAGATGCAAAGAAGGATGTGACCGAGACTTGGAAAATGCCATCAAGTGCTCCAAGAAGGATAAATTGAGGGACTAACCAAAACAAAGTCATCGGGATTCTTTCATCTGGCTTATCGAGTAGCTCATGCTCCATAATCACATTTAGCCGACGACCCTCTACTTTAGCTGCAGTAATGCAGCACAGTACAGAAAAAACCATCGCCATTGCTATTCCAATAATGCTGCCGTACTTTCTTGGCCCTCCACTCAGACATTGGGCAAATTTTGATTTTGCCCCATCATAGAACATCAAGAGGATTGTTAGAGGGACCTTTAGTTTTCCCACTTTAGGATTCATTTTGTTTGCTTGCTCAAGAAAGTAAGTGTTTCCAATGGAAGAGACCACACCGCACATGATGAAGGTTAACCACATTGGAATCATACGGATAATGATCTTGGTTTCTTCCACTTCTGTAACACTGCAAAGTCTCCATCTGTTCTTTTTTTGTTCTTCTAAAGAATTTTTTGCCAAAATAATTGCAGCCTTGTCCAAACATCTGCACCCAGATTGTAAGAATCCCACCAAATTTTCATTAGAGAAAGCGCCAATGAAGTAGAGAGAGAGAGAGAGAGAGAGAGAGAGAGAGAGAGAGAGAACCTGAGGCCTTTGGTGTAAGGAACATGATAATCAAGTCGAGTATTCTCATATAGCTGATTGGAATTGGACGGGGAACGATGAAACAATTTAGAAGTTGAAGCAACAAAGACCCTAACAAGAGTAGTGATCGGGCTTCCACTTGGGGCACTATGTGTATAGGAGCAAGAACCGCTCATGAACAAAAGTGTAGCGGCCAATGAACAAATTGCAGGGATTCCAAAGCGAAGGGACCATGGTTTTACATATGGAAGCGCTATACCACCAACAACAGGAACTAAGACAACACCACATATCCCCAAGCCTTTATCACCCATTCCTTCAACAGCATCTTCTTCTTCAAATTGAGCCGCTAAGAATCGTGGCAGAGATACTATGTGGCCTGACATTCCCACTGCTATCAACGCCAAACCCGTGTAGAAGAATACTTTTTGCTTGTCTGTAATGCAATCAGGGCTGTAATCGCTACACTTGCCCATGACTGGTGGAGTTGACATCGTTAAGATGCCTAACCCCTGCGATTGACATAAAAGCATTTGAGATTCAGCAAACAAAAGAGTGGGTCAGATTCATGCTTTTATATTAACCAAACTTACCACACAGTATGCCAGACTGGAGAGCAGCAACAATGAAAAATCACCCATGAAAGTGTCAGCAATGAAGGCCATGGCTATAGGCATAATCATTGTCGCGCCCCAAAAGATATTTAGAATTGCAGCAGCGGGAGTAAGATCTAATTTCCAAACGTCAGTTAAGTATGTCATCATCACCCATAAGGCATATCCCGCCAGTACGTCGGCCCATATTAGAGCTGCCAATACAAGAAAACAGACTATTAGTCGGTAGGCACATGAAGTACAAGTTATAAGGCAACAAGAAATGAAGAAGATAGATAAAGCACAGGTGCAACAACATATTAGTGTTGTTGCTTATACGCACTCTTCTCGAAAAAAGTAGCTTATATGAATGATGAGTTAAATTACCCATAATTCTGACGAAGGATGCCATAACAGACCACCCCGGCTTTCCTTTCTCTGTGCAAGCAAGTCTCTGGAGAAAAGATTTATGAAATTCTAACAGGTTGAACTACGAGCAAAGGACACTAGAAACAACAAAGAATAAGGAAAGGGAAATCTGTAAACGTTCTGGAGAAGAATAGATAATCTCATCACTTCTCAGAAATAGCATAAAGTTGGTCCGACGATTTTCAGGAGATATGGCTCATCTTTTTACGAATTTAAAAACCGGATTATATAGAAGAAGAATCCGCGTTCAGAGTCACCAGCGATGATTCCTACTCCTCCAGGAACATTCGTTGAATTCCAGGGGAAGTTTATTTTTTTAATTTCTCTTTTCTTCTCTACTACATTGTTTTCTGCAACTTTCAGAGCTCTTAATAAAAAATACAACTTAGGAATCAAATGTAGACTTTTGTTGCTTGGGAACATAGTGATAATGAAAGTCCATAAAAGCCAGCTAGTTCCCTCAATTTCCTATTCTTCTACTACTAAATGAGTAGTTCTACGCATTCACACTCAAGTTGACCAATTTTTTTGAGTCATTTTTAAAACTATCTGTAAGGCCACCGATGTCGTCTTTCCAATGAGCATAATTTTTTATGTTATAATTAACACGGTAGACAAACATTATATTTAAGAGCTATTGTCACGGTTTAGAGCGAGATGACTGGGTAAAACACTACGACCCCACAAACAGAATCAGACTACCCAATCCAAACCTTAATTTGTAGTTCGATACAAACCTAATTTAAGAGCAATTCTCATGTCAGAATGGTTCTCGTGAAAGATAATAAAATTTAGGAAAATTATCGACTTTAACCATGTATTATACTCATAATTTCAAGTAGTCTCCTGCACTAAAAAAATCGGCAAACCAAACTTTGTACTATAATTCCGTTATCGGTCTTGATCTTCCTACAACAATTTCGTTAAGTTTCTATTTACAAAAATGAGGGGTATTTTAAAAAAATACCAAACGATATTCAATTTATTTGAAATTTTTACCACATGGGAAGATTGTCCAAATTTTTTTGTAATTTTAAAACATTTTTACGATTTATTGTAATTTTATTTAGTTATTTTATATAATAATTATAATAAATCATACAAGTTTTAGAAAATTACACAAATTTTTTGATTATCTCTTCATATTGTGCTAAACTTGTGGTAAAAGTTTTAAGTAAATTGGATATTGTTTGCTATTTGTTTAAAATTAATTTATAAAGTGAAGAAGGAACATAAATTAATTTTTAACAAATACAAAAAATATTCAATTTATTTGAAAATTTTATCACATGTGCAACACGTCATGAAGAGATAATCTGTAAAGTTTCGTAATTTTCTAACATTTGTATGATTTATTATAATTAGTTTATAAAATAAGTAAATAAAATTACAATAAATCATAAAAATGTTTTAAAATTACGAAATTTTTTGTATTATCTTCCCATAATGTAGTAAACATGTGGTAAAACTTTCAAGTAAATTGAATATCGTTTGATATTTGTTTTAAAATACCCCTAATTTTTTTAAATAGAAACTTAACAGAATTGTTGACGGAATGTCAAGACCGATAACAGAATCATAGTACAGGGTTCGGTTTGTCAATTTTTTAAGTACATGAGACTACTTGAAATTACGGGTATAGTACAAGATTAAAATTGATAATTTCATAAAATTTAAGTTGAGTGTTCAAGATAGATATATCTAGACTAGAATTTTGTGTGAAGAATAAAACATGTCAACACTCATTAAGTTATAATGATATGAATTTGAAAAGAAAGAAATAAACATCATCAAACACAAATAATCAGAAAAAATTAATGTAAATTCTAAAGGCCAATAATCACTTCTGATCTCGATAATTATACCGTCCTTAGTTATTTTATGGAAAAATATAGTTATTCGAAGTGAGATTTTTAATATTAATGGAGATTTCTAGTGGGATATCCAATGTTTTGAAAAACTGATTTTATCAATTGATCTTTGCATGCATAATTTAATGTTTTAAAATACCATGAATCATCAGCGGGCAACTAATAGAAATAGTTGCGACATACTATAGCACAACGCATAAAAAATAGTATTGACACTTTTTTTTTTTTTTTTTTTGTAGAAAAAAGATCGTAGAAAAAAGAAAGTTCACACATGGACCTTTCACATTATTGTCATCAACGTAAGAGAAAAAAAATAACTATCAAAGAGAACAGTCAAAAAGGTAAACTTATATTATGATCATGTTTAAGAATTTTAACTAAAAGGACATAATATCATGAGCTATCTTAAATATATCGTAGAACTTCCAAAGACCTACATGCTTAGTTATAGGTGCACAACAAATAAATGACCAAAATCACAAGTCCAATATATCTTGTTACTATGATCAGTAAATGAAATGAATATCATTTATCCTAAAAATAAATGTGTAAGCTAACCATACATATATCTTAAAAACTAACATGTTGTAGGACATGACATGTTCTAGTTTTTGTATTGCTCTTCTGTAGGAGGGTTCTTTTTACGCCCTCGTCCTCAATCCTTTCAAAAACTAGTATAGTGATAAGAATTCTCAACTTGGAGAGACAACATATGTACATAATTATGATAAGTTATGATATTCTTGTATTACATCTTCTTGGTATCCTAACTTAGGATCTAACTCCTTGTAATTCTGATGAAATGTACCATAATTAGAACAAAAGAAATTTTCACTTTTTATTTATTGTGTACAAAATCACAACTTACGCGACTTTAAACGATTTAAAATCATGCATTAAAAGTAAATAAATTGTCATTTACAAGTTTAGATAAACCCAACTTAGTTACAACACTTGGACAATTAAATTTGATGCTCACAGATTATAGACGTATAACTCATGCCACACATACATGACCTAAGAGTTTCGAGCACAAAACCTACTTGAGTGTTTTGCCTCTTTGTCCACTAAGATGGTGTGACCTTATCCTTCTGGTTGTCATTCATATCAGAAAAATAAGAAGTCACAAAGGGTTGAGATAACAAAGTCAAGCAAGTAAATCTAATACTCAAAAAATTACAATATCATCTAATTCACAAGTATAGGACCAACTCGGAACACCTAAACAAAAATTTAGTTCTATCTCTGTAATGATAATATGTAATATAAACATCATAATTATTTTCATTCTGTATATGAGCGTCTATTTTTGTATCATTTGATATCAAAACTTTATGTTATATCCTGAGGATTTTATTTTTCTTTTATTAAAGAAATTTTACTATGGGATACATTTCTATTTTTGTATCATTTGGTATCAAAACTTTATGTTATATCCTGAGGATTTCATTTTTCTTTTATTAAAGAAATTTTACTATGGGATACATTTGAATACGATTACTACGGAAGATTTCAAAGTTATAAAGATACAATTTGATACTTTGCAAGAATCAATTAATCTTTTGGCTATATAGTTGCAAAAGTTTCTGAATGGTGAAACTCTATCAACTTCAAGTGGAGATAAAATGGTAGAAATATGTTTTACAAAAAAGAAAGAAAGTTCAAGATTTTTAGTTCATTGTTTAGATGAGCCAATTGGTAAGATAAATAATAGAGTGAGAAACGTAGGTCGATAAGATATTTGAATATAGCAATTATCTGGATAAATTCAAGGTGAATTTGTGTCATTGGGACATATGAGACAAACATCTCTATGGTGGTGAAATCTAAATTTTCAAAGGAAAAGAGATGAAGAAGTTATAGACTCATGAGACAAGATGAAAAGACTTTTGCGTAGAAGATTTGTTCCTAATTATTTCTTGTTAGATATGTCTATGTCCACATCATTTTATAGGGATACTCTGACATCGATTTTTATGGAGAGAGGAGGGGAATAAGTTCTTTTGATCGAAAAATAAAGAACGTTATATTATGTGTCAAGATGAGAAAACACAAACCATGCATCATATTTGGAAATGGATCAAATAGCTAAAGAGAATACTGAAACTTCTCCACAAAAGTATTAATCTACTATAGAAGAATCAAATGTGTTTGTCAATGAATTGGTGGATGTTAGTTGTGCAGAAGTCCAGTCGGGGAATGACATCAATTGTGCTCATGACGAGCCTTATCTTATGATGAAAGCAAAGTCTATGAATATGCAATTTGCCCAAGAAAGTGTGGCTTTGAAATCCCCATTGCTAAAATTGCATTTTATCAAATCTCCCCACACATTTAAAGAAAAAGAGATGAGTTTTAATGTTAATATTGCTAACTGTTAGTTTTAAAGAGACTACGAAGAGAGATTCATGATTGAAAGAGCTTCCAAAACATAGAGGAAACTCCACAGAGTTTGCTAGTATGGTTCCAAATGGTTTACTGATGGGATTACCATCGTTCTATTCCATCAAATATTGTGTCAAAAATTTAGTTACATTTTGTGTTCCATATCTTGCTTCGTTCTTTTCCATCAACATTGATGCACATATCATTTTACACTCTTGTACTACCCAAATGAAATATCAAATCCAAACTCATGCTTTCCAACTAAGATTTCTTGCTTCAAATTCAAATCCACAAGCACTACAATTGTGCTCTTGAACAACAAAAGTCCATCAAAACCGACCTCTCAATCATTATTTTTGTCATGACCTGAGGAGGGGCCAGAGCAGAAACGCGAGATCGGGCAACCCAATTCCCCAAAAAGAATCAATTACCAGCCCAAGACAAAAGTTTGGCATTGGAAGCCCTTAAGATAAACCAAGCTTAGCCCACAATATGAAAATACCAAGCATACAACATATTAATATTAAAACTTAACCAATATTCAATTGTGTATGAAAATAAAGGAAAAGACTGATAACTCTTAAATTAGAGTTATTTTATACAATAATTAGTTGAAAGAACGAATATGAATTGAGTGATTGCAAGAAGAAATTGGTAGTAATTTACTACAATTGTTATGTAATGCTGCAGTATTAGTGCCTTGATTTAATTTAATATATTTTATGCAGATTATCTATTAAAAGTAGATTTTTCTCCTTAAATTGAATTTTATATTTGAATGCAATTTTAATAATGGGAGAATCAAATTCAAAGGAACTGAAGATTATAGAGAAAGAGGAAGCAAATCAAAGAAATAATTGGTTATCATAAAAAAGGGAATAAATCAAGAAATTATGGCGGAGATTTTGGAAAGCAGTAAACACATAGCATGCAGAAGAAGACAAAAATGGAAGGAAAAGTCAAATGGAATAAATAGATTTAGAATTATTGGAGCACATGGAACGAGAGTCAAAGAAAGAGAAAAATCATCCTGGAAGAGGGCTAAAACAGGTGGAACAATAAAATAAAATATATTTGAGAGAGAAAAGAAGAGATTTGCATGCAGAACAAAAGGAGAGCACTTTTGTAAAAGAAGCAGCGCGACGAAAAATCGAGAAGAGTTCTGGATCTGGAGAAGAAGACTGACGACGCCATAATTCTGATCTTCTCCCTTTTCTCCTTTTTACTGTCTAGGATTTTTGTTAACATTATTATTTTGCGTTTTATTTAATTATGTCTAGTAGCTAAACTCAGTACTTGGTTAGGACGATAGTATTTGTTACGGATTTTGCTACGATCTCGGTTTTATTTATGCTATTGTTTACTGAACAATTATTTGTTATATCCCTTGCTTAATTCAGATCATATCGATAGATAAGTTGACGATCCATGTTTATATTGTATCGAAAGTTAAATATAAATTCTAAGATGCACGAATAATTAATCAGATTAACTTGTTACAAAATAGTTAGCATTAATTCGATTGGCAATAAGAATTGGGTTTATCAAGATTCAATATTAGTTACCTTCTTTCAATATAGAGAGAAATTCTAAATTGAATTTACCTAGACAATTCGAAAGAATCCTAGAATTAATTTATTCTTACTGTTCATAGACAATGCTGCAGAGCATTACCAGAGCATCAGTAGTAAAATTATCGTAACAAAGAAATCGATCCTAGCCAAGACTCCCATTTAGTGATTTTATCTCGTTTATCCTGCTTTCTTTTGATTACATCGTCATTCGGATTTTATTTCTAATTATTTTTATTTATCATTTTAATATTTTTATAAGATTTTTATAGCAATTTAAACATAGTTAAAAATATCCTCGTATGATCGATATTTTATATACTACTTGATTGCGATACGTGCACTTGCGTAGAAGTGTAAAATCACTAACAAAAACCCAAATCCATCAATTAAATTACATACCCAAATCTAGATAGAGTTTGCAACTAAAGTCTTACTTGAGAAAATACAATCAAAGATAATATAACAATGTCTATCTTCTGCACTCCATTGGATCAAATCCTAGTTAGTCTTCTCCTTACCTGGATTTGTGGGGGGGGGGGGGGGGGGGGGGGGGGGGGGGAGGGGGGGGAGTGTTTTTTGGGTTGGTAATTATTTTTGGGTTGGTAATTAACTCAGTAATAAAGTTATACTTAATGCATTCCGTTTAAAACCAAATTTTTATCTTTATTTCAAAAACATGATTACCTTTCAAAAACTATGCATGGATTAAATAAAAGAATAAATGAAAACATCTTTTTTTTAATTGAAAATCTGGCTCCACGATTTGGGGGTGCTGGGAGCGAAAGTTCTAATGTGAAATCTCAGATTTCTACTGTTGGCTGAAAATGGACAACAACTTCGAACAAAAACAACTCGAGTTTTGCTTAGACTTTGAAGCTAAAATTTAGATAGTTTGTTGGGGAGGGAGTGATTAAGACGTGGTTCAAATTTGGGGTCGAAATGATTGGTGGAGCGAAAGTTATGCTTGAAATGGTGGGTGGTGCTGGGAGCTCAGAATATTGCCCCGACCGAGAACATAGGTCAACTTGGGAGAAACATAACTCTCTCGTTTGAAGCTGAATATGTATGGTTTTTGAGACAAGATGAAGCTATAGGTGTTGATAAGTGTGTATTTTACACACTTATTTATACTTTTTACACTTGATTTGATAAGTTTATTCTCAAGTGTGTGAAAGTATTTGATGAATTTTGTTTAAATGTGCAGAATACGTATTTAAAACAGGTAATGGCAAAACAGTGAATATGACAATCAATCACCACAATCCAGCGATCAATCGCCACATGAATTCAAATTTGGAAATAATCAAAGCCAATCTCTGCCGTTAACTAAGGAAAGAAATAATCAAAGCCATCGACTGAAAAGAAAAAAAAAAAGGATAAAAACTTAAAGGCAGCAAGCAGCGATTTTGGAAAGAAATCACGAATCGGTTTTGAGCAATTTTGGAAAGAAGCAGGGGATATAACCTAAAACAGAGCAAGCAGCGAAGGGGGGAGGATATATTTTCCACAGAAAGCTTCGGCAGAGGGGCGAGAGCCTTGAGCGACTTTCGGGTCTGGCTGGCGGCGATCTACAGAGCAAAGTAGTCAGCGACTTTCTCTGGCGTTCGGCGATTGGGAGCGAATTTGAGAGCACGGCAGCGAGGATCCAACTTCTGCGATTGAGGAACGAGCGACGACTGGCGAGATTCTGGCGAGCAGGATTCTGATATCGGTCTTCGGCGTTGGGTGATTCTGGCGAGAGGGAATCCGGTGAGCAGCGATTTTAAGCTGGAGGCGATTTTCACGAAGAAAGTAGAAGGAGACTATTCAGAACAGTGAAGCAATTTTGAAATATTTACCTTTATTTAATTTCTTTTCTCTTTTATTAAAGTAAAAGCATGTTTACTTTTAATATTATTTATGTTTTTATTTTCTTTAGCATGAACTAATCTTTTACTCTAGGGGCTACGATGTAGCCCGACTACGTTGATTTTCAGCTTCTTCGTTTAATTATATTTATTGAATATTTCTTCCAATATTGTTGGCGCATTTAATTTCTGTTCTTAAAGCCTGTAAATTTCTGGCCAATCTTTACTTGATTATTTGGGAGTTTTGAGACCGAGAGGTGATAAACAACCGTGCACTGAAATTAATGTCATGAATATACGTAGGCTAGAGATAGTTACGGTATTGGTGTGATCACTGTGATTTCTTGATTGAATTGTATTTGATTAATGCAGGATTTGAGACTGAGAAGTGATAACCCATTAATCAGATAACCTATGCAATGCTCGAGAGAGATTGTAATAGAAATTAGTGAAATCGATCATCAACATAGGAAGAATATTTATGAATATAATTGCGAAGGACTGAAATAAATATTGTCTTGGTGAAATCGTAGTACCTAGGTTTTTATCAATTAAATTTCATCTCAGTTTATTTGTTTTGTTATTTTAATTTAGTTTATTTTTATTGTTTTAATTATTTTAGTTATTTATTTTAATTTCAATCATTAAAAATCCTAAAAACGTGTGTTCAATTTATAATTAAACTTAGTTATTTCGATTATTAATTACAAGTCCTCGTGGGTTCGACACTCTATTTTATCACTATATTACTTGTTGCGACTCGTACACTTGCGAAATATTTTGCACAACAAGTTTTTGGCGCCGTCGCCGGGGACTTAATTATTAATATCGAATTAATTATTTTTCGTTTTATTTTGAATTCTATTTAGTTTAAGTGTTTATTTTCGTGTTCTTTTCAGGTGCATGCGTAAAGAAGGAGACGCTAATCTTCTCCCGCTAAATCTTGAGATCGAACGTACGTGTCGACGCAATCGTAAAGAGAGAAGAGAACTTATTCAACCAGCGCGTGTCATAATGGCAGATCAAGTGGTGGACGTTGTTGAAAACCGAACCTTACTTGATTATGTTATACCTACTGTCTCCAGTGTACATTCAGCTATTCGCAGACCGGCCATCAATGCTAATTTTGAAATTAAACCGGGCACCCTGCATATGATTCAACAATCTCAATTCAGTGGATTACCTTCAGAAGACCCCAAGGATCATATTGCAAATTTCTTAGAGCTATGCGACACTTTCAAATTTCACAATGTGGGGGATGATGCATTGAGACTTCGGCTATTTCCATTTTCATTACGAGATCGCGCGAAGAACTGGCTTAACTCTTTGCCCGCTAATTCTATTACTACTTGGGAAGATTTATGCCAGAAATTCCTTTCCAAATTCTTTCCATTCGAGAAGACAGCTAGACTTTGCAATGATATAATTAATTTTACTCAGTTCGATGGGGAGACATTATATGAGGCATGGGCTCGTTTTAAGGAGATGTTGAGAAAGTGTCCCAATCATGGTCTACCGATGTGGATGCATATTCAGACTTTTTATATGGGATTATCAGCTTCTACTAAGACTCTGGTTAATGCAGCAGCAGGTGGAGCTTTAATGAGAAAAACGGAAGACGCTGCTTATGAATTATTAGAGGAATTAGCACTTAACAATGACCAGTGTCCAGTGGAGCGATCAATTATGAAGCGCACAACAGGTACTCCAGAACTCGAGGCTTTGAAAGCTCTAACTCTACAAGTTGCCTCATTAACTAAGCAACTACAAGAATCTCATATGGCAGCTAGTGTTGGGAAATCAGTGAAGGGTAGTTGTCAGTGGTGTCACGGGCCGCATTTGAGTGAGGAATGTCAAGAGGGAAATCCTATGGCCAAAGGACCCGCAGAGCAAGCTAACTATATGGGCAATTTTAATCGTCACGGCAATCCAAATTCTAATACTTATAATCCTGGATGGCAGCAGCACCCAAATTTTTCATGGAGGAATTCTCAGAACGCTATGCAGCCACCTCCAGCAGCTCAACCCGAACCATTTCAGCAAGTTGAAAAGAAAAGTGATCTTGAATCAGTCCTTATGCAGTTTATGAATGAGACTCGTACTGCAATGCAAAATCAATCAGCCCAAATTCGCAGTATTGAAAATCAATTGGGTCAATTCGCTAGCCTCAATAATGGAAGACCTCAAGGCTCACTACCAAGTAAATCCAATAGAGCATTGTCAGGCAATTACTACTCGAAAGGGAACAGTTATTGAACCAGTGCACAAAGAGAAAAATATGCCTACAGTGGTCAGTGAGGAGTCCAGTGCAGAAACAGTTCAAAAGTCATCACCGATTCTTGCCAACCCAACTCCGGTACCGTTTCCACAACGGTTGAAAAATGTGAAGCTCGACAAGCAATTCTCTCAATTCCTTGAAGTCTTCAAGAAGCTCCACATTAATATTCTGTTTGCCGAAGCTTTGGAACAAATGCCATGTTATGCTAAATTTTTTAAAGATATTCTTTCCCACAAGCGCAAAATAGAGGAGTGTGGTTTTATAGCTCTTACAGAAGAATGCAGTGCTATTATTCAGAAAAAACTACCTCAAAAATTAAAAGATCCAGGAAGTTTTACTGTACCGTGCGAGATTGGCAATTCTGTATCTACCAGGGCACTATGCGATTTGGGGGCGAGCATTAATTTGATGCCTTTGTCTATATTCCGGAAACTCAATTTAGGCGAAGCAAAGCCGACAGATGTTACATTATTGATGGCCGATCGTTCTATTAAACACCCGAGGGGAATCATTGAAGATGTGCTCGTAAAGGTCGACAAATTTATATTCCCTGCCGATTTTATTGTGCTTGATATGGAAGAAGATCAAAATGTGCCGATAATATTAGGGCGACCGTTCTTAGCTACAGGTGGTGCTGTCATTGATCTTAGGAAGGGGGAGCTCAAATTACAGGTACAAGATGAGGAGGTGACATTCAAGGTGTGTAGATCATTGGAGTACCCACTAGTTAGCGATGACATATTTCGGGCAGAACTCCCTCACACTGTGACAAGGGAAACTTCACTTCAACCAAACCACTTTCTTGAGCCTATTGGGAAAGCAGTACGTTCAAAACTTACGGGAATCGACATTACGGGTCATACCACCTATTAAGAAACCACCTGATCACCAAAAGATTCTGGCGAATGAAAAGTTGGTAATGGGCAACAATGGTTACCATATTGGGGCGGGTACAGTTAAAAATGCAACTTCCATTATATCTCGACCCAACATGAACGCAGCATATCGTCAAGCTGACGACGTTAAAACACGCACTCGGTGGGAGGTAACCCATTAGTTATTTATTTTCCTTTATTCATTTTCTTTATTTTTATTTCTGTTTAATTTTGTTTTTGTTATTTTCATTTTCGTTTTACTTAGTTTGTAGTTCGTTTTCCTTTTTATTTCGTTTTCCTTTTTATTTCGTTCGTTTTCGTTTTCATTGTATTTTCCTTTGTTTTATGTTTAGTTTCTTATTTCATTTTATTTCTCTTTTTACTTTATTTCACTTTTTATTTTTATTTTTTAAAATAGGTTTCTATTAAGTCATTTTATTTCCGTTTTATCATTTTATTTATTTCATGTTAAAATAATAATAATAATAATTTCTTCATTTATTTTATTTATTTGTATTTTATTTTACTTTATTTTATTTTATTTTATTTTTATTATTATTTTTTTTTCTCTTACTATTATTTTTAGTTTTATTTAGTTTCTTATTTTATTTTATTTTTATTTATTTTTCTTCTTTTATTTTATTTATTTTTCTTCTTTTAAATAAAGTCTGATTCAGTTTTCTTAATTCTTAAATTTCTTTTATCATTTTAATTTATTTTATTCACTCTAAAAAAAAAAAAAAAAAGACATAGCTCACGTGGGACTTTATTATTAATAAAGTTTTCTTTATTTTATTTTATTTTATTTATTTTATTTTCTTCTTTCTTTTCCTTTATTTTTATTTTCTTCTTTGCATTTTACGTTTGCAATTTTTTATTTTATTTTGCATTTCTTTATTTTACTGTGTTATTGGTACTTTATATTTAAAAAAAAAAAAAAAAAAAGCAGCTTTTCTGCTCGATTACTCCTTTGACCGCAACTCCACGATCAGCTCAAGACATTATGAGGTACGCAACTTTTACCCTATATTTTTTATACATTGAGGACAATGTCTATTTTAAGTTTGGGGGTGATTTTAGCGTATCTTAGCACTTTGATATATTTTGGTATTGCAATCTGAAATCTTGTTTGAGGTGTCGATGATGATTTAAATGATTGATTCATACTTTAATTCCTTGAGAAATGCTGAATAAAAGAGTGATTTGTTTTAGTTTGCATTGATTAGAGCTTACATAGTTATCTTCAATTTATTTGAACACGTTCTATTCTTGTTTGATTCTATTTGTTGGTAATATTTGTGTAGTCTACTAAGAGTGAAACCCAGATACTGTAAGGGAGTGAACGAGAATAAACAGGGTAAGAGAGTGTAACTCCAGTCAAATGTGTGAGAATGAGAATACTGTGAAGACAAATCTTTCTTGGTTTTGCTCATTATCCTCGAATGTGAATTGACATTTTTCTGAAACAAAAGAATGATTTAGGCCATCTTTGAACCGTTTGAGCTTTCTGAGCCTACCTTATTGTGTCATTTAATGACACCCATAGTCACCCTTTTGAGCCTATTATTTACAATTCATTTGTCACCTGAAATTAGCCTAGCTTTATATATTTCTCTTACCTTATTTATTGAGCACGAGGATATTGATCTAAATTAAGGGAAAGTTGGAGGAAATGGTGAAAATCAAAAGCAACTCCTTTGTCATCTGTTTCGTTTTAGAACATTAAGTCGTTGTGTTTACGTTATGAGTCAAAAAAAAAAAAAGAAAAAAAGAGCAAAAGAAAAAGAAAAAGAAAGAAGCAAGTTTGAACAGTTTAGTTTTCTTTCTAGTATTTTTTTTATTCTCCGTGAATATTATGTTTGTATTGATTTAGTTTTGTAATAATGACAAAGGAGTTGAGTTGAGTGATATTGAATGAATCAAGTTTGGGGGTGAACAAATAAAAGAAAGTTTGAGCAAATTCAATAAGTGAGTAAGTGAATGGAAGAAATTTTTAATTGGATGAAATAAGGAGGAATGAGTGGTGCTCTAAGTATTCGCTTGAATCCATAAAATTCCTACCCTTTAACCCGGCCTTTCATTACAAGCTTGTGAAGACCTATTGACTTTTGTTTTTGATTTATTGATATTTGCTATTAGTTGGATAGTGGGAAAAGCTGGTGATTGATTAGAGTGACTGGAGCGATCCCGAGTGAAATAAGAATACATCTCCTACCTGTAGCTACATTAATTGAACCAACATTAGGAGAGAATAAGAATGAACGCACACACACACGAAGATTTCTAAGTAAGTTATTTTCAATGAGCTAATATGAATTATTTCTTTTACAAAGTGTTAAACTTGATGTTTTTAGTATGAATCTTTCAAGCCGAAACAATTTACCCAAAAGCCTTGATTCAGATTGTTTTATCATTATATTACATTGAGCAATTTTATATTTGATCGAGATTATCTTTGTGTTAACTGAGTTATATTTTGTTCGCTTGAGGACAAGCTTTCATTCAAGTTTGGGGGTGTGATAAGTGTGTATTTTACACACTTATTTATACTTTTTACACTTGATTTGATAAGTTTATTCTCAAGTGTGTGAAAGTATTTGATGAATTTTGTTTAAATGTGCAGAATACGTATTTAAAACCAGTAATCGCAAAACAGTGAATATGACAATCATTCCCTTCTTTCTTTATTCAATTTCTCGAAAACTCGAAATTCGGATTTTAAAATTTTTTCACAAATTGACTTAGATTTGTCCCGATACGCTAAGATGTACACTAGATACATTAATCACGGCCTAACCTATTAATTACGAGCCCCAATTAGCGTTTTTTACGAATAATAACCGAAACCCTAATACTCCGAAGTCGTTAAAACTCGAAATAAAAGACCCTAAGATTGTAGTGTGCAATACTTAGGATAGCTGACGAAGGGGAGGAGGAACCAAGAAGAAAGAGACGAAGGAGAACGGGGGTCGGATTGAAGGAGAACGTCGCGCGGCTGTGAGGGTTCGTGAGAGAAACTCTCTCTGGAAAAAAATGAATTTGAAATCGCAGAACAAGGTTCTGTGATTGAAGGAGTTTGTTGGTAAATAGAAAAAATAATATTTTCAAAATGCTAAATGACATTTTGACCTTCTATAGGCTTTATTATTGATTTGTACTTGGTGGTTAACGTAAACGAGTTGACTTCTCGAAAACTCCATAGTTTGCCAATAACTCCTATTTATTATGTTTTTTGGATTAACAAAAACTGTCGTTGCATTGGGACCTCGTTTACTATTTTATAAAAACGTAATGAATCTAGATAGACAAATTACTCGGAATGTAGGTTACTATCCCAAAATTTCCAAACTTTCCTTAAAATTCCAATTAGC